>JBCAUA010321024.1:0-19181 GCA_038406235.1 Peronia verruculata | reverse complement strand
CTATCTGTTTGTCTATCTATCTATCTATCTATCTATCTATCTATCTATCTATCTATCTATCTATCTATCTATCTATCCACCTATCATTTGTACAGACATCGATCTGTCTGTCTATTTCTCTGTGTTTGTCCTTCTTTCTCTCCGTCTGTCAGACATCTTACTATTTCAAATTAAGTGTCCAAACAGCTCATTTTACATTTTTTTTTTTTCACAGGTCAAAAAATGTGATAAATTATTAGACCAGCTGCTGACTGCCGTTCTGTGGGGAGCTGTCCACAGGCTAGAGCTGCCATGGAGGTCAGCGAAAGCGCTTTAACACCTTAAAAGTCTCCCTAACGCTGTTAGGTATAGACCACACGTCCTGGCAGTCAGCAGCGCTGGATCTCTCTCCAGCTGGCGCGGTTTGATCAGCAAAGGCGCCAAATCAGCCGAGGAGAAACGGACAGCAGAGACTGAAAGAAAGCGACTTCAGCGCAAAGCACGAGGGACAAGAACATCAACTGCATCCACCCCTCCCCCCCCCCCCCTCCACAATAACCTACGCCCGTGCCAGGACTGGCCTCACCAACCATCCCAGGACATACCCAGTCCCAACCCATCATAGAAAGATGTCAGTGGATCCTCGTCGCCTGCGATGGACGAGCATCAATTCATGTAATGGTATTGGTAATGGTTTCCAAGAATGTCTAAGACAGTCAATGGTTTCAACACAATGCACGGAAGAGCAGTGGCGAGGCCGATACGGATCAAAGCTGGACCTGTACTGTGTTTGAGTTCTAGGCCTTAGGTCTTCTGTCCCAACTGGCTTGTTTCTCCTGGCTGAGCCATCAGTGGACTCTGTGTGTTGTTGTTTTTCTTAAACCGTTCAGTCCTTAGAAAGTAAGATTATCTCGGCATTAACAGGCTGCATGTGTTTTTTTTTTTTTTTTCATTATTATTATTATTATTATTATTATTATTGGAAAGGGGTGGGGAGAGGAGAAGAATTTTGGTGGGTAGAAATTTAAAATTTCGAAACTTTGCGCGGACAGCGGCACTCTGCCTACTCTTCAACGATTTTAACTGCAAAGGTTCTTTTTCGTGCCTAACGTACACACCAGACCTCCGGAATGTATTTGCCCTTATCCAAGAAGGCTAGACGTCGGGCTTCCCTACCGAGAGGAAGCCAAGGAACCGTTAAGTCACTGAAAAAAGGCAGATTTTCGATCTTCGTGTCCTCCCATCCTCCAGTGGGAGTACCCGTGAGTCGGTCCCGGCCAAGACACATCACTGACGTGAGTTTTTCACCACGAAGCAGACGCTAAACCACATCGCCACGGCGACGCCCCTATGTTTGTGTCTTTGTTGTGTTAGTTTTGATGTTGAAACCGGATATAACGTCATTTAGCCAGAGCTCAGACCGATTTGGGAGGGAGAACGAACAATGTAGTGTGTTTGGGTTCTGCATTAAAACTTTTGTTAACAAAATGCCCTGTTTACATTTTCTAACTTGGCGCCATAACAAAGAAAGAAAAAATGAATAAATATAAGAAAAAGAAAGGGGGAGGGGTGGAGTGGAAGGGAAAGGAAAGAGTTCTGCCATCATTCTACAAAATACAGTATATGCAGATTTTTGTATAGGTATTGCCCCCTCGGGGGCCCAGAATTTATAAATAGGTTCTCTGCTAACACCTGCAGGCGGTGTAAGCCCGCCATGGGTGGGATGTCTCCCATGGAGTCCCACCCTCGACATTCCAGGGAAGACATTTCTTCTCTCTCTCCTTGCTCTTGTCTTCTGTCCTGCTTTCTCTCCTCTCTCCATCTTGACATGTAAATCTATCTTACCGTATTTGACACAATATAGCCGTAATTGTGCTGATGTGTCGTTCAAGCCCAACACAAACAAACACACAAACACACACACACACACATACACACACACGCATTGATCCTTAAAAATGACGACAGCGTTTTGTCCGCCTGCTGCTACACAAGATCTCATAAATTTATTTTTCTTTTCGTTAATTAACTGAACCGTATGTTTCATACATTTTTTTTTTTCCCAGATGGATATCGGATGGGAACTCCATAAAACTGTGTCCCTCTGCTACGTAGCATCTTATGAATTCATTTCCATTTCATTATGCACTTAATATTTTTATGCTACATTCAAGCCATTTTTTTTTCTCTGTTGCCGTCTTTGCAAATGAAGAACCTCATTTAAATAATTGGCACAAGGTGGCCTCAGGGAAATATGTAAGCCAAACGTCCAAGCGGGTGCTATGAAATTTAATGAAGACCTGAAATATTCCATGAAATAAAAAGTTTCATAGTTTATAGACAGTTTTTTTATAAGGTTAATTTATCTTGACACATCTTCGGCGTCCTTCGCCAAGAGATAAAGCATGCAGCAAAAGGCCATGCTGGTTTAATTTATTTTTTGTTCGCCTCTTTTGACGGCTTGTTTAACAAGTCTGGCAAAGGGAAGTAAGTTGTTGGACAGCCATGTTCTCTTCACTCCCTTTTTCTTAGATTTTGGTGTTCATTCACAAGAATTTTATAATAGAAATTTAGAGTTTTAGAAAATTTGCCCTCCATCTAATTTTCATCTAATTTATAATCACTAAGTCCTCTTTAATGCCAATAACGTATAGACGGGACATCTGAAGCATATCTGCCTTTAGCCGACAGGGCTAGACGTTTGTTGTGAAAGAGGGCTAGACGTCAGAAATTTCTATCCAAGAAACAAGGGAATCATTAAATCACAATTAACAAAGAGCAGATTGTAATCTTTGCCATCTCCTGACAAGATTCGAACCTGATACAATTCACCGACAGGTAGACACCTAATCCCGTAGCCAGTGGTCCCTTTTCATTCCATGAGAAGCGTAAAACATTAACATTGCCCCCCCCCTCCCCTCCCCTCATCACTTCCCGCTCTCTTTGGTCTCTGGTGATTTTTTTTTTTTTTTTTCGCAGACTCCCGTATCAGAATGCTGGCAGTGAGGTTTTTTTGTTTGTTTTTTTTTTTCCCCCCACAAGCCTTTCAATCCTAAAGTAGTAAGATCGTTCGGCTTTAACTGACTGTCCTGAGATTAGTAAGAGCAATTTTTGCGGTGAGAAAATTTGAAATTTCTAAATTTTGCCCTGACAGCGGCGTCTTTGCCAGCTCTGCACCCGATGTTCAATTGCTAAGGGTTCTTAAAGCTACGTAATGTACCCTCGGGATCTCCTAAATATATCGCCCTTGTCCGAGAAGGCTAGACGTCGGGCTTCCCTCCAAAACAAGCAAAGCGACCGTTAAGTCACTGAAACTGCAGGTTTCAATCTTTTTATCGTTCCCATCCCTCCAATGGCAGAATTCGCGAGTCGAACCCGTACCCCACAACGTGAGGTGTTCACCCCGGAGCCTGCGCCACCAAACCAAACGACCACGGTGACTGCCACACTAAGTTTTTCTTGCAGACTCCGATTCTTAAAACATTTTATCAGATTTTCTATGATTGGTTAATAGTTCACGAAAAACAAAAAAAAAAATAGTAAAAAGGGATTCTCCTTTTTTTAACACTAAATTACACTGCTCGTTCATCTGTCGTTATGTTTGACGTAGTAAAGTAACTGAGCTGGTGTAAACAGTCCTCACTAATTCGCTGCTTTGTGACATAGTTAATGGATTCACTTCTAAACATACAGGTTACGACAAGCTCTAGGAAATGAATGATGGTCGTACGCAAGATCTTGTGGGATTTAAAAAGTTATATCAAGGGAGATCACTGCTAAAAATAATTGAGTACGTTATCTTTTCAACATTTATTTCCCTTGCGTTAAACGTGGACAGCAGGGATCGATTAGATAATATTATCAGAATAAATAGTCAAAGTGTTTGCTTTAATTATACAACATAACGCATGACTGTACACACGCCTGTGTATGTGTGTGTGCGTGCACCGAAAGCCAGAATTATCAGTATAATTATATATTTGTGTAAGTGAGTGCAGGTGTCGAGTTACATTAGCACTGGTGTAGATACATCCATGTAATAACAAAAATACATAACATTTCTACAACACATCACAGTCACCTTACAGTACAGACTCTAAGCACCTCTACAATCCATTTTTACCCTGACCTACTCGAAGAAGAAACACAATATGTGCATTCTAAGCTTTATGAAACGCCTACACAGAAATCTTTATCAAACGATGACTTTTTCTGTCTATTTTCAGACAACTATTTTTACCTCAGTCGAGTCAGGAAATATGTGTGAATTGTATTTCTCGGGGTATAAATTGTCTAACCCTGTCAGGATCTGAGTCAGAATTGATAAACAACAGTACTATTTGACAGTAAGGTACTAACTACATGTACTAAATATGTGGGATTCCCGGCTCTTGTAACAAGACTGAGACAAAGATATGTTTTATTGCAGTAGCTGTGTAATACTCACTAAGATATCGTCCATACATATATGCAGTTTTTCTCCATACAAACAGAAAGTGTTGTCATTGAATACATTGCAGAAAAAGAAGACATTATCACTGTTAAAAGGAGCAAGCTAAATTGGCGTGCCAAATCACAAGATCGGACAGGGTGGACTAAGATAAGGCAGGACACAGAGAGATAGAGGAAGAAACAGGTAGATAACATCGCAGATTGGATTGGCATACACTTGCAGAGATGCTGGCCATTGCACACATCAGAGCAAAGAAAGAAGAGAGCTGGTGTGGAAATTTTACAGGACCCTCTGATTGTCTGTGAAGTTCAGGGATCAGGTGAACAAGTGAGTAAGCAAGGAAAACAAAAACTGTCATGATCATTATATAATGAAAGATCAACATTGATTGACTGTTGTCACCGGATACATTACTGTTACACTACTTTCAACGATCTCTAGGATTCTTGCTGCATTACATAACATAATATATATCCATATAGACAGATGAACAGACAGGCAGGCAGACCAGCAAACAGGCAATCAGACAGACAGACAGACAGACAGACAGACAGACAAGACAAGGTAGATAAGCAGGCATACAAGACAAACAAACAAAAAAAAAATAGATTTTGTTATTGTTTTTCTTACAGTAAAATTTTTCTTAAATAATGAAAGAGATGAAGACAAAAAAGATGTCAAAAATTCAAACGCATGTATTTCCAAAACAAATACATAATGAAAGTTTCTGTACACAACAAGAACAAATATATACTTATATATCAAAATGTGTGTAAAACAGTCTGTATGTACATCATGTATAAATAATAAATATTGAGACAGCAGTAAATACCATCATGCGATTCGATTGGACGGATCTAAATCTCTCTCACAATGACCAATGAGAACACAATACTGTTGTTGAGGTCACATTTCTAAAACACCTGCGATTCTTTCCAAAACCAACAAGAGACAAGTCTTACTTATACTAAAAAACCTAAGATGGATTGTATCTGCCCACAAAGATGCAGGATAACTGGGCCCGAATCTTTGGCATAGATTAAGGATCCAATGCGGAAAATTTCTCCAGCGTCAATACTTCGACTAAATATTTAATGTGCTATTTTTTTTTTGTTCCATCGTTCTTCATTCCTACATCAAATAGTCCTGACAAATCTGTCGCATAAAATCAAATTTAATATCCTCAACAATGCACAGCCATTTAATATCAATATTCATCTCTTGAAAACAAGGTGTAAAAAAAAACAGTTTACTGTAGATTTTACTGGAATTTGTGTCATCTATAGGAGAAGTGAAAATCCATGTGATACAAAGTCAATTTTTTGTTCAGTCTATGCATCCTACTATATTTAAAAGGCTATCCTTGTACTCTCCATTCCCTCACTGTCCCAGAACCCAAAAAATACATAAATAAAACACAAATTTCACAAATACAACCAAAGTCTTGTTTCATTTATATCAAAACCCAGGAAATACAGTAAAAAACTCCACAGTTTTCTCAGAACCTGAATCAATCGCTTTGTACCATGTGTATTACCATTCCTCATAGATGATGATTTCAAAACATATTTTTACTTCAATAGGCCAAGTTTTCCCGCAGATCCTCAGTGCTAAGAGACTAATTTTCATTATATATTTATTTGTAAAAAACAGAAATAACAATTTGCTATGGCTTCATATATTTATGTTAATTACATTTGAGAATTTTTTGCAAATCACTTGGAGTAAATGAAAGAAAATTTCGGCAGCGGCAGCAGCACCGTGTAACAAGAACCATTCCCCACACTGCTAGAAAATGACAGCACTGACACGGTAGAGACATCCTTGCTCAAGAAAGGGGAGGGAAGAGTTTAGGTCAAAGGTCACTGTGATGTCAATAGTACCAACAACTAACACTGCCACATTGACAAAAAGTGAACACAACTTCAAATGTCTACTTTTGTGGCGACAGGGGTCATATTGTACTTGTATTGTACTGTACTGCATAAAACCTACCAAAGCTTGCAGGGAAATTTTTGTGCAAAGTATTTGCTCCCATCCAAATTGTTCATATCACTCAGAGGATATACAAGCGTGCAAATTGTTTTATGCATCATATTTTTTGCTTTAACAATATACGTCTCAGGACTAGTGACCCAAGCACTGCAATGATTTCATAAAATATGGTCCCTGTGCATTATAAACTATCTCATCTCATCATACTTTACGATACTTGTATAATTTTATCATCCTGTCCTGTCAGCACTGTGAACAAAGATTTTTTTTTTTTTTTCAACTAACCAGACATACAAAAAGTTAGACTGATTCCATTTTTTGTACATTTAGAATAAGTAGATCTCAAAATAAAACATACATATATAAGGGAAAAATTTGGATAATACTGACTGACTAGATTTTCTCCACCCATATTAGTGTGGGTACGTCATTACCATAAATGTCTGTATTGCATAAATACACACAAGGAAGTATATTACATTAATACATAGACAAAGACAGAATAAATAAGTCAGCAAGAGACGGATCAGACACCACAACAACAATAACAGTAAACATTACAAAGTGGTTTGATGTTGTTTTCTATCATAATGAGCCACATGGAATGAGTTTCAGAGCTGGCAAAGAACATGGTGTTTTTCTAATACTCCAATTTCACTGAAGACTGAATAAGATAATGTATAAGAGGTTTTCAACACCGAATTCGATAATGTTTTGGAAGTTTTCAACACTCCAAATTTTATAGTGTTTTACAGAAGTTACCTGACACTGTTTTCATAGGCTTCCAAATTTGACAATGTTTTAGAGGTTTCCAACATGCCAGATTTGACAATGTTTTAGAGGTTTCCAGCATGCCAGATTTGAGAATGTTTTAGAGGTTTTCAACAATCCAAACTTACAATATTTTAGAGGGATTTCAACATTCAACCTTCACTCAAGGCTGAACATAACTATGTATTTAACACTTCAAATTTGACAATGTATTACATGTTCTTTTTTTTTTTTTTTACACTTCAAAATGTGCTCAGATTTGAACAAGTCAATGTATTAGATGTTTTCATCACTGCAAACTTCACTCAGGATTGAACATACCAATGTTTTAGATGTTCTTCAAAATTCAAGACATGAAGATGTAACAGAAATTTTAACACTTCAGAAATTCACTCAATGTTGAATGAGTTGATGTACCACCTGTTTTCAACACTGCAAACTTCACCCAAAGTTGAATATGACAATATTTTCAATGTTTTCACCAGCTGAAACTTCATGCCATTATAAAATATACTGAGAGTTTCATTTCAATCTAAATTTCACTCAGAGCAGGAACCTTGACGGTGCAAAAAATGTTTTTAAAGTCCAAATTTCACTAACTAGACTGAATATGATCCTACAGTTGATTTCCTTAACAGTCCTTTTCTCAAACTCTGGTGCTGCCGTATTTGTAAATATTTTTGCAGCTTCACTATTGCACTGTGATGTGAAAAATAATGATCTATTGGATATTTTCATACTGATATAAATAGACTGAACAAAACAGAGTTGTCAATGTCTGTATCAGTCGAGATTTCCAGCCACAATGACTGAGCATCTGTTTTACCTAGCCTGCCTTCGCTCTGTAGATGAAACATGACAATATGTCCTGTTCCCAGGGCAAACGAATCAGAAGTCACGCCACGCAATCTCAAGCTACAGCCTTTTTAACTATTTTCTGACTCAGATACAAAAAAAAATTTTTTTTTCCATGTTAAAAAAAGGTTAAAATCTTGTTTTGTGTACACAAAAAGAATTCTGTATCTAACTCGGAAGACAATTAAAATTGGTCACAACTCGAAATTGCCTGGCACAATTTCCAACTCATCTGCTCTAGATGCAAGACATATCAAAAGCATTTTCAAATCCAGATTAAACTCAAGTAAGTATACAGGACAAAGCAATCCATGCCTCTATCAAACCCTTATTTCAGATCACTTTGGTATATCAGACATTTTTTTTCCAGCCCAAACTTCACTTGATGAAACATGATAATGTCTTAGATGTTTTTCACAGTGGAGTTGGTGTCGATGCTGGAACTGCGACGAGACATGACCTTGTCCCCATAGGCTCCGCCCTGTTCTCGTATCTCCGTCGCTCGTTTGTAATAGTGGGCGGCCGTCTGAAAGTCCTCCTGTATAATGAGAAAAAAATGACAGAAAATATGAAGATTCAGCATTTACATGGGAGGATGGCATTACAGAAGGAGATAAATGCCAATGCTTCTTTTATTATAGTTTCAAATTTCCCACACTTGTTCAAAACAGCTTCCCTCCATCTGTGATTACATACCATTCTGATGAGTTCTTTAATGCATGTTTAAGAAATGGCGGTAAGATACATACATGTTTGTTTCTGCGATATGTGAAATGTCCACATTCATTCAAATGTAAAGCATAAGTAGTAAGTCAGCTCTTTAGCACTTTTAATAAAGTCTTTATGTGCCAAGTTTTGCCATAGACAAGACATGAAGGGTTTCGGGGCAAAATAAGACATATCCAAAATCGCCATCTAGTGAAAAATGACAATTTCTTCTCCAGTAGTCAGTAATTTATCATTAATAACTAGAACTTTCTGAAGACTTTTTGGAATGGTAAGTCAAATTTGATGAAAAGGAAAGTCCTTACCATTTGGTATCACCATTCCCGGGACTGAGAGGTATAACTCAAAATTTTCAAAAATGGCGTCTGTCGTGTTTTGCCCTGAAACCCTTAACATATTCAAGGTTCTTCACGCACAACTGACCTGTTCATATTTCATGACCGCCAAGTTCCTCAATGTCTCTGCCACTCGAGGGTGATGAGCTCCGAGTGTCTCTTCGTAAATTTTCAGTGCTTGTTCATAGAGTGGTCCAGCCTCCATGTAACGATTCTGTCAGAGAGAAGACAATGAGAAATGCCAAACTAAAGCTCGTGTAAAAGCTGGGACAATTCTGTTCACACCTGCAGGGAGTGCGTTACACAATTTTCATCTCACATACTCCATATATTTCAATGGCATGAGAAAAGAGTCACTGTCCAATTACACACAATGATAAAGTTATGGCCCAGTCAGATACAGTGCAACTTAACTGTCACATCTCACCAAAACAGGTGACTCAAATATTTCTTACATTGATATTCTTTCATTCTTTGATGGGTCTTGGGACAAAAAAAAATGCATCTTGATAACCGCATAACTAAACTAATCACATTTTCACCATCCTGTTCAAGCCAAACAGTTCGGCCTTTGAAGAGAACTTTGGACATGGTATCTTAGAAATGGCAATGCATTCAAATTACAATAATCAAATTTGGAATTAAAGGATTTGGGGTGAAATGAGTGTCTTGATCACTTAATTGATAACACTTTGGTTTGTGTGATTTTGCACTTGTATTAAGCACTAAAGTATAAGTACAACTGACAAGTACTTTGAACAGAGAACTGCACCCACACACACAGAGACAGATGTTCTGACCTGTTGGGAGATGAGAACGGCCAAGTTGACCAGTGCTGTAGCTACCGAGGGATGGTTGGGACCGAAAGCTTTCTCTCTGATCTCCACTGCTTGTTTGTACAGTGGCTCAGCCTTGTCGTATTTCCCCTGTGGGTGGGAATCAGACACACTCAAACATCCATCTGTTTGAACAAGTGTTCTTCAAGTTTTCAATGAGGAAGCAAATGGAGCTCTCAGAATAAAACACATCTTTGTTACATTTCACATGTTTCGACCCAAGGTCAAGAACATCGAAACAGAAGAAAAAAAGGGTCGAAAAAGCAGTAAGAGATAATCTGTCAAGATTTAAGGTTGCAGGCATTCAAACATCATAACTAGTAATTTGGAATGGAAATTTCTCCTGAGGGTGAACCCAACAAATTAACATTATCTTATCTCACCCATCTGATAAAAGACTGCCATAACACTGCCCTGTGCCAGAACAAGATTACTGTGGTCAGTTCAACTGACCAGAGCAGACTGACCTGTTGTTTGTAGAGCCTGGCCAGATGGTTGATGATGCTGGCCACTCCGGGACTGTCCGGGCTCTGGTGCTGGGAGAGAGATACACAGAGTTCAGAGGTCAGAACACAGATGAAGGACATGTCAGTCTGGAGATGTTACCCACGACCACAACATACCTGGCTGTATATGAGGGTGTGACAGAAGGCTGGGACCCTTTCCCCACTGTTATATCATGTTATATTCTTGGTAAGCCTTTCAAACTCCTAGAGATGGTTATCTCAGTGACATATCATCAATTCAACACTTTTCAGATAAGTATTTGTCTTTCTCTTCCTCACAGAGGCAGGGGGTTAATTTATCTTATTTTTATCATTTGTCAAAATAAGAACTTATATGATTCAAGATGTGTAGAAAACGAATGGTTGTGTCATGTTTTTAAAATGTTGAAGTGATGATGTAAAGAATGGACTGAGGATCACGATCTACTGTCTCATGTACTTTGACACCATTACAGTCAAACACACCTGCTTACACAACACACTGACACACCAACATGTACACACTGTAGCCCTCATGTATCAGCAAGAACAAACTCATTCAAAAACCTGCAAACATGTGACTAAAGTGCATAAATGGAACAGCCTGCCAACTTCTAAATGCCTGAACTTCATACCATAAAAACTCAGGAAGTTCAACTTCCAGAAAATAAGCATTTATACAATCTGCCTTGTGCATCAGTCAAGTTTTCCTTGACCTATCAGTAAAAGTAGCGTTTTTTTTTTTTTTTCATTTTCAACAGATAATGGTCCAGGCTTTTAAGCCATGCACAGATGTATCACTTTCACTCAGGTAATAATCTAACATATCTATACAAACACACATGCCTATGTATCATGACACAGGACAAAGCTATGTAACAAAAAACTTCACATGCAGGGATCTTATTCACAGTCATTTCTACCTTCAGTCTGATCTTGAGGGCTCTATCATACAGCGGCTCCGCTCTGTCATACTGTTTTTTGTCGTTGTACAGAGCTGCCAGGTTGTTCAAGGATGAGGCAACATCCGGGTGGTCGACACCGAGGATGGACTCTCTCATCTCCAGCGAACGCTTGAAGAATGACTCCGCAATGCTGGCAGGGAAGAGAACAAACTTCGTCACAAGCAAAAAATAAATGTCACACTCCATTTTTCTGTCTATCTTTAACAGAAACTTTAAAATAAATATGAATAATGGAATGTGTTCTTGAAAAAAATATGGCCTTTTAATACAGCATATGAGGTACAGGCCGGCAAAACATGTGGCGAAATGACTGCCCTCGTGCACAGCAAACAAGAATAGGGCTAGCTGGTGAAGAAGTCCTTCTCAAGGTGTCCCCACAACTCTGTACAGAGGTCATGGGTCAAGTTGTACTAGTATAATGTCTGGTTTTTACTTAATAAGACAACTTTGTCAAACAGAGGTTAAGACTTCTATGTTGTTCAAGGTTTCTGTAGTGCCTTATTCATTTTGTGAAAAGTAGGAATATTGCTGATTCTAGTGAATGATCTATCTTTCTCATACAAATCTTACAGATTAAAATTCCTTCTTGCATACAAAAAGCTGGACCAACTGAAACCATCCAAATGCCAGGAAATATGCTTTGTTCAGACAGGAAATAGATGCAATATAAACACTTATCCACCACAAAAGAAACCTTAACTCTTTACATGCCAAAGAATGATATATCGTTGACATTGCGGGCCGCCATTTTGCTGACAGACGACATATCATCGATATAACGCTACTGAGTTTGTGCGACGTTTACATACAGATAGACACTTTATCAGTTACTTTTGAAATGATAACTCCTGAGTACTTCATTTCTCAGTCTTTTGGCATGTGTTTTCAGTTGCAAAATTGTTCGATAATGATAAAAATCGGTAAAAAAAAAATTACCGGTCATTGGTAAGGTAAACTAGTAATGGATACGCCCACTCCAGGCCCTTCTCAGGGTTCTAGACACTCATCTCTGCGAATTTTGTCAGAAGATCACGCACAGGAGTTTGTTTTTCACGGTGTTAGTGATGATGAAGAAGGATCTGATATCAATAGTCTAGGAGATGATAGAACTGACAAGGATTATGAAGTACACTCAGATCAAACAAGTTCTGTGCCTCATTTTTCATTTGTAAATACCTCTACTGCCTTTTCTATATCCTAATCTTATTCTCCATTCATTTCCCTACATTTCCATGCATGATACATGTATTCCTTTGCATAGAACCAAAGTTATGATGATTTTTCTGCGGTCATATATTTTTTCATGCGTGCATTCAAATATGGCCTGGCACAAACGTGGAAACCCCCTTGGCATGGAAAGAGTTAAAGATAGGTTATTTTAACTTTCCCATCAAATTCAGTATGTTCAAGTAAGAGGGAAATGCTGGAAAAATTGACTTTTTTATATGATTGCAACGGCAACGCCGCCATCTTGGATTTTGACGTCCCTAAATTGACTGGCTTTAAAATCTATCTAATCCGCCAAATTTCAACAAAACTTAATACAACTTGGTGAACATAATGTTTGACATAATATCTAAAAAGTTATTCTTCAGCTATTTTCAGTCCTTCCCATGCAATAAAACATTTTTAAAAATGCATTGTAGCGAAAATTCAAATTTTGCGATTTTTTCATACTAGAAACCTATTTTTCTCTCAAATGCATATGTTTTGGGGTTTTGTGGTGAAAATGATATCCATCATATTTGACAGAATCAATTTCGAAACCAAAAATGTGCATAGCAAAAAAAAAAAAAAAAAATGTCAAAAAAAAAAAAAAAAGTTTCTGGAAAATTAGTTTCAAGTTTTTTTGTTTTTTTTTTCAGTGAAAAATTCGCATGAATTGTTTTTTGTTTGGTTTTCAGCCTTCGAACAGCCTTTTTTCCCATTCTAGCCCTCTCTCCATGACTTTTGAATCTCTTGTTGCTGGGTTTTTTTTTTGGCTTTCTCAGCAGATCTTTTCTTGAATTTTGCTCCCTATTCCCTGTCATTATAAGACATTGGGGCACTTTTGGGTTCTTGAGGACCTCTGTGGGTCCCCATATTTTTTTTTAGTTCAAACCAAGAATGTTTCCACCTTTATTATGATATAATCCACAACTGAGCTCTTAATAGCAGAAAAAAAGCAAAATATTGTTATTTATAAGACGTGGAAATTCATTTTACGCTGATGATTTGTATGATCAGCAGTTTTTTTCACCTCAGAGTGGTTATCCAATGTCCATCCCTGGCACTAGAACTTGTGATATTGCTGCTAGAAGAGGTCCTATTCAAGTGTTTTAAGCACTCTTTGTCTATATATAATCAAATAGTACTGATCTATGACTGAAAAAAAAAAAAAAAACAACCAAGTGGAGCTCAATGCTGGTTGACAGCAGGCTAGGTCTACCGTTGAATGACCATGGGTCAAATACATTAGAATGGACATATCCATTTTTTTCATACCATTTTTATACGCAGAAAAGGTGGTGCTTTTAACAGAAGACAAAAGCGCACAACCATATTATTTGAGCAAAACCCAGACTTGGGGGGGGGTTCTTGTCTTTTTTCCTGTTTGCAATTCTTTGAGCAACACCAATAAGACGAGTTCATTTTCAACTAAGCACAGAGCTGGAAATCCCCAGTGGAGTGTTTGTACTCCTGCTAAAAATAGATGGAATTTCCAGCTTTTGGATTGGTTGGAACAAATCTATCAAGTTCCTACCTGGGACCTCTCTGCCACCTGACTGATGCCGCAGTTGGCAATCTGTTCATAATAGTTGTACAGCCGAACCAGAATTGACACATCGAACTTCTGACGCTTGGCTTCTTGAGAGTAAACTCGGGGTCCAATCTGATGATGGTCTCCTGTCAAAACCACACAGGTCTTAGGGGTAGCCAGTGTCAGTGGCATCAGGATTTCACACTCCAGAGTCTGGAAATAAAAGGAATGGTTGTATGAGAGAATTTTTGTGATGGTGATCTTATGTGAAAGGCTGCCAAGAGACCAATGGAAAAACTGGCCGATGGCAGTCTTACCAAATCTTCGAGATCAGCAGTTAAATTTTGGCAAAATTCCACATGTGACCCTCCAACTTCAAATTTGTCATGAGATGCAGATCACTGTTTCCTGACACAGGTCAAAATAGGTTCATAGGTTGTGGGTGGTCAAATATGAGTTAATGACTGAATCATGTTCCGTGTTCATCTTTATGCATACAAATAATTTTTGTTAAACATTCTGTCTCTTCCCATTTTTTAAAAAAAATAATGACAAATGACAAAAAGAGTTTTGCTGATTTAAAAAAAATTTTTTTTTTATTTATTTCGTATTATTTGCTTTGATGGCAACTGCAGGCTGGCATAATCTGAACAGTCTTTCCCTGTCCTAAAGATCTCAAAACAGGACCAGGATGAATTATTTGAGAATACTGATTTCCTGAATTTGAGAAATAAATGTGTTTTTGACATAAACATTTGTATGCTAATTTATCTCCCCGACCAAATTTGGTAATCTGATAAACTGATCTGATCACATGACAGCGAAGAGACTTTACTCTTACTTTCTGAGTACTTATGAGGCAACCAGCTGATTTGCCTGTGGAATTTGATTGTCTCCTCTTGTCTTATTTTTTTTTTTAATGTGTATCCCATCAGTAGAAGGTGATGGAAGAAGAACAAAGAATTGTTAGATCTCATTCATGATTTTTTTCTGCACTCTCATCACATTTATGCCATGGGGATAGTAATAGCAGCATTGGCCAGCCTGAGCCATTTAGCTGTAGATCTAGATCTACCATCACTACCAAAGAAGATCTCGAGGACAAAGATGAAGACGAAGCTGATGGTGACAGGGAATGATCACCATAGATGGTGAACAGTTCATCAAATACGGAGGTGAAGAGAGAAAAGCAAAAATAGAAGTTTTACTATAAGCAAGACAAGGTGCCTCAAAAGGACTTGGAACACGGACAAATTCAAAATGAATCAATCTTTGGGATAATTCAATATAGGAATATGTATAAAATTATGTCGAGGAGTATTTTAGAAATAGGAATATGTATAATATTATGTCGAGGAGTATTTTAGACGTACCATGTATTGTGTGGTTCTGTTATTATAAAAGATTGAAATGTTCTTGGAATATTGTTCACGGCAACTGTACCCTTCGCTAATGACTTTCTTGTATTTTTGGGATTTACCAAATGTTGGTCCAGTAACTCTTTGCTGCACAGAATTTTATTAATGCAATAAATGTTTGGGAATTTTCTGTATTGTTTGAGGAGTTAAAATTCTTGTTTTACAGCAAGTTTCATGCAGTTTGAATAATCCTAACCATGTGGCTGCTAGACAATCCTGAGACTGAACTTCTATGACCATTTTCTCAAAGTGACTGATCTGCAAATGCATGAGTTTATAGAGCCATAACTTTTAAATATGTGATCAATCTGCCTCGTTTCCATATCATCCTGAAACTATGCATTTTAAGACGTATATAACTCAAATTTCCAATTTTTTCTTTCACTATTCATTTTGAGCTGGAGGGTTCCGTCCTTTTTGATAACATTAATGCTGAATTCAAAATCGCTATTAAAAAAAGAAGTCAGTCTGTGAGTCGGACTTTGGTCTGAGAGCTTATTCATTGTGATTTATTGAAATGAGAGAAAAAAAAAAAAAAAAAGGGAACGTATCTCCAAAATATACTAGCTTGTAAAGATAGAGGTGATATCCATCCTGAAAAACTGACCTGTCCAGCCTCGTCAACAAATATATGAGTAAAACACCCATAGAGATCCAGTGAGGTTAAACTGACAGCTGACTGTTCTACAGTGGTAAGGACTACATCATGTTGCAGTATATATTCCTTGGCTGGCATGTCATCAAATCTGTTCCCATCAGGCCAGTAACAGTAGGGTAAAATCTCTTCCGACACAGTTTTCATTGGTCTTGTCTTAGCATACAGGCGTAGCATTCGCAACTTACAATCTGGTTTCTTGAAGACAGCACACAAGTGTTTTGTGATGTACAAGTCTGCAGCACTGAATGGGAAAAGATTGACAGTACATTATAAAAATATTCATTATGTTTTAAGCCAAGCTAATGTACTAGTGATTTAACTGATCTTTGATGATGCATTATCTCTAATCGCTAACTATATTTCTAGGTTTTGGTAGCAGATTTTTTTTCTGTTGAAGGCACAAAGAAGATCATTTATCTGCTTTAAGATTAGTCCTGAAACATGAACCGTCAAAAATAGAGCATGGGTTCTTGTCCTTCACTTTCATAAAGATTTTTTTCTCTATCTTTCAAAACAATATAGATTAACTTGACATCTTTTTTTTCTTTCAAATTGCTGGAAAAAAAAACTCATAATATTAGCAGTTGGCCATTTTGTGACTGGCCTGATCAAATCAGACTTTTAGTGAACATAGTGTGGATCTACTTCAGCTCTTCCTGACTCTTTACAGCCATATCAAAGTATTTTACCAACTTTCACAAAGACCTGAAATGATTTAAAGAGAAGATTTCATCATTCTTGGGATTATTGGTCGATCTCTGAACCACTACTGCTTCAATTTCAATCAACTAGCACTTCTACTGCATATAATCTTCATTAATCAAAACTGGGGAGCAAAACCTTTTCTATCAAGCTTCCCTTTATCAAAACAGAATTGAAATATTTCTGTGTTATCTTTGAACTCACCTGTTAGATTGTGTGCAGATGAGAATTCTGACATTCTTGCGATGCTTCAACAATGCCATCACTGCCTGTGCCAGAGTCTCTGTTTTCCCTGTGCCAAATGGTCCATACATGATAAAGGGAGGTGTATAGCCATCTCTCTCAACTACGATATGCCGCACTGCTGTCATCTGGTCATCATTCAGCACTCTTGACCTGCAAAGGGTCCAGATAATATAAAAAACAACAACAACAACAACAACAAAAAAAATACTGGGACACAATTCCCATTGTACAACTCCTTCACTCCTGATAGAATCATACTTAAGTAAAGCTGAATTCTAGCCTGTTTCACTGTAAATTGCAAAACAGTTTAAGCCATTAAAGGGAAATCCAAATAATAAATTTCACAATTTCTGCACAAAAAAGAAATTTTATAATTACAGATCAACTATTTTAGCTTTTCCCCACTAAATTGGGTATATTCAAATTAGAGGAAAGCAGTAGAAAAATACTGACTTTCTTCTCAAACAATGTGCATGCCACCATGATCATCTTGCTTTGAAATCTATCAATGAAACTTATCCATAGCTGTTTGGCATATTATCTAAAAATTAAAGTACTTCCAGCTCTCCATGCGCAAAACAAAATTTATAGAATTTTTTTTTTTAAATAACAACATATAGTCAAATTTCAAATGTCGCTCTTTTCTTTACAAAACCTATTTTTCAACAAAATTTATAAAGAGAATTGGCCACACATTCGTCCACTTTTTGGAGATAGAGTGAAATTGATGTATGACAGATCTGGTTAGAGTTGGTTTAAAAAAGTAGCTAGTAAAATAAAGAAAAGGGCATTTAAAGTTTTTTCAAGGGAAAAAGTGACACTGGATTTTATTTATCTGTTTTCAGCCTCAAAACAGTTTTTCTTTTTTTTTTTTTTTCAAATACTACCTCTCCTTCCATGACTTCTGAGTCTTATTTTTGTCTTGTCCTGGCTTTTTATTTATAAATATCTTTTCTCAAATTTTCCATGCCCACTATGGTGTTCTTGAGTGTCTACAAGAGACCACCATATCTTTCTCTGTCAAAATAAAAATGTTGTGACATTTACTAGGTCGATATTCCATATCTGTGCTCTAAAGCTGCAGAAATGAAAGAGAACTTCACTCTCTATATGAGATGGAAGTTCATTTCAGAGGGCCTGGTGGCAGCTAACATCAATATTTGGCATTATCGTGCATCTATTTCACCTCAGAGTGGTCACCAAATATCCACCCCTGGCACTGAAATTCAAGACATGGCTAGAATAAGTCAAGTGAATCAAGTAAATCCTTTGCCTGTCCCTATCACACAGTGATGATCTGCCACTGTATATAGGAAGCCAAATCCTGGTTGACAGAGGCCCACGATATTCAATGAATGACCATGTCAAACACATTAGAATGGACATATCCAAGAAAAAAAAAAATAAAGAAATTATTTTTTTGTTGTTTTGGAAAAACCCTATTTCAGGACATCCTTTCCCACCTTCAAATAAGATCTTTTAATTCTAGATCAACAGCTGAGAAAGACTAAAACACCAACAAAATGTAATAAATATGTAGGTCCCAGAAATAAATATAATTGGCTTAAGAAAAAAAAAAACAAAACAACACTACTGTCCATTAGCATCACACAGTCTAAAGCAAAAGTGTTGCATCTTCATCTTCTTTAAAACCAATCTGGCGCATTTTTCGGGATATAGGAAGCACCGTTGTTTGTTCCTTGCCCGTTCCGTTAACGTCCAATATATCATTTCGACCAATCTGGTCATCTGGATGACTGGTCCTAACCCGATTTGGTTACTTTAAATTATCCCGCACTCTTATTCTCCACCCTCTCGCCCTCCCCCACGCCCTCCCTATTGTTCGAATGCAATTCTTGATGCGCTTGTTACGATGTTCTGCCACTTGACTGACACTATCTCTCTTTCCTTTCCATCAAGATTCCATTTTAATACGATTCCACTCTTTTTTGACGGATTTTGTCCGCTCGCTCGTATGTCCGCACTTCCGAGTCGTTTGACATCTTCGAGTTCATGT
>JBCAUA010321023.1:0-34610 GCA_038406235.1 Peronia verruculata | reverse complement strand
GTGTGTGTGTGTGTGTGTGTGTGTGTGTGTGTGTGTGTGTGTGTGTGTGTGTGTGTGTGTGTGTGTGTTTTAATTTTGATGGAAAATGGAGACAAATAATGGGAGCAGTTGGTAAGGAAAGAGACGATGGAAGCTGAAACGGTGAATATTGCAGTAGGAAAATAAACGATCTGAGTCAATCTGTATGTTTGTCGAGTGGTCTGTCAGTCGACAGCAGCAGATGCACAACGAGTGCCAGGCGAGAGAAGACCTTTCTCCGTATCTGTGGAACGTAAACAATAGGAAGAAAGCGATAGACTTCTCGGTCCCTATGTGTGTCTATTTTCCCATAGATATCTGATTCAGGGGTAGGGCCTGGCTTTCCCAAGAACTCCCATGGCAGATGTGATCTGGCATGCCATCCGTAAGAATGAAGACCTCGAGGCATCGTCAGAATGTAGAACTGGCTCTATCTATTAACTACGATTACTTATCATTGGCTATTGTTGGCATAGCTCAGGTTGTTGTTCTTGTTCCGGTTGTCATTTTTCCCGGTAGAGTCTGTCCTTTCCTTGTTTGTTCTTGTATATTTTATAATGAAACTGAATGCAAGAGTAAATTTGATGGGAATGAAGCGGCAGAATGTGTTCAGATGTTGTGTTGTGTCGTTCCGTACCGTAATCTTGAGTGGCATATAGCTTGCCTGACCGAAGATATCAAAGAATGGTGTTATTGATTGATTGGTTGGTTGGTTGGCTGATTGATTGGCTGTTTGGTTGGTTGATTGATTGATTGATTGATTGGTTGATCGATTGATTGGGGAAAAATTATTGTAGAACTGTTTGTTAGAAATATATGTTTGCTTGTGGAGAAGTAAGTATAGCCAGATATCAGTTCCTTGAAATCCAAACTTCAAAGAAATATTCTGAGCTTTATGAAACAACCACAGAGGCAGGGTAATTATTCTACTTCATGGACATCTGTGTCAGTAGCAAAGAAGACATAACATACAATGTATGGGTCTGATTTTAACCGTAATAACTCTCAGAGAATAATGGTCGTCTCGATTGAAAATGAAGAGAGTTCATATCATCTCAAAGAATGACACTGAAAGAAAAGTGTACACTTAGTTGCGGATTTACTCATAGATAGGCTAACTGTTAATTTTATTTTTCTTCTGATCTGATTGAAACAAATGTTAAGTTACAAATTTTGTTCCACAACTTTATTTTATTTGCACACATAATACTTGTTTTATGTTGTGATTTTGTTTGTTTTTCTTGTTGTTTTCGCCTTGTGTTTGCAAGTACTAAAAATCTGTAAAACGCCCTCTTTGATTGTTCGGTTGTTGAGAAGACGAAAAGAAAGCGGACAGATGTGATATAAACTGCATACATTCGGTACTGTTTTAGGAATGAAACTGTCTAATAATTGTCAGGAATGCTATGGGCTCTGCTCACCAGATGGTTTTTGGTATATGTATGAGCGCTGAAGAGAATGATGGAGAGGTTAAAAAATCATAAGCAGTAACTGTAAGATCTACCATACTACCCGGGGGAGGTGAGCCTGGACTTTACCTGTGCCGTGAATTCCTAGTCTAATAAGCATTTCACCGTAATGATCTGACCAGGTGTTCTTGGCTAGTTTACGGTGAAGGTGTCTATTATGATGGGAGCGAGGAGTGGAAGAAGCAATAGAAGGCGAGATCAGCGACAGAGAATCCACTGCTGATGAATGTGTGAACCTGGAATACACTCACTCACTCTCTTGCTGGACATTTTTTTTTTTTTTTTTAATTATGATTAGGCGCAATACAAAACTACTCCTCGCCTTGGCAGAAATTCTCCTGCTGTGTTGTTTTTCTGATTTTTAACTGTCTCTATACAGTCATTGAATCTAAGAAACGCTTCTTACTTTTTTTTTTTTTTTTCTGTTACATCTATGATTAAAGGGAACTCATTATTTCATAATTTGTGTGTGTTGTGTAATTACAAAACTCATGCTTGCACTCTTCCGAAACAAAACCAATAAAATAACAAGCAAATTAAAAAAAAAAAAAAACTTTCTTCTTTAGAACTGTGTTATTCCTGTCGCTCGAACTCCATTTTGCTCTCTCTCTCTGTCTCTGTCTCTGTTCATTTCCTATTCATCTGTTTTTGTTTGTTTTTTCATCTTTCTCTCCCTTTCTCATTCCAACGACCTTGCTTTCTTCATCCATGTGTATGTTTCTTTTTTCTTAATTCTGTTATCACCATTAATATGTGTGAATTACATTTCCTAAGAGTTGTCTTCACAAGGATGAGAGCGGCATCTTCAGAAACAAAACTTGCCCCAAATAGCCAAGCACTTTTTTCTCCACCTCTTGCACTGTAAAAGTGACACTGTCACACGTTTGCCTACGCCTAGGCGACAGTTTTTACCGGATAGACTAGACTATGTATACTAAAAACGTACACACACACGCACAGACAGAAACCCGCTCAGTCTTTATCTCACATCGTTGTTGAAGTTGACATAGGTTGCGTCTGTGTCGAGCCTCCGTCAAAAGAAGCTGCGAAAGTTGGGTCCTGAAATGACACTTTACTTATCCTTTCCTCCGGACGTGACCGAACGCATTAAGTGACTGAGAGAACATGCAGGACCGGTGGTCCTCAATGCATGCAAGGTGTCTTTACCGAAAGGAGAATGATCGTCAACTGGAGAAGCTGGCTTTTGAAACAGGAAGAATAGATCAGATATGTCATTTGGAATGAGCTGCACATAGAATAGGAGGAAATGAACAAAAATGGTTAGTCTTGCTGAGAGTACTATTCACCACCACAACTACCACCACCCACTCACTCACCCATACAACCACCACCACTACCACCACCCACTCACTCACCCATACACACACCCACACACACACAAACACACACACGCACACACACACAAACACACACACACACACACAAGAGATTGGAATTGGTTTACATGGAAAATTATCAGATAGAACAGACATTTTTAAGTTGTTTAGTCACGGTGTTAACGTAAGTGATCTGAGTGTAAGAATATGGAGAGTTGTCTCCGCTTGAAGTTTATTCTATTAAAAATTGTTTTTCTAGAAAATTTTTCCTGATTTTGGGAAGGTTGACATAGCTAAATTGCGAATGAGGCGAAGTCCAGCTCGGATGACCTGCTAAAGCCCCTGCTAGACTGGATGTCCTCCATCTCTCCACTGCTACGTTTCAATTCAAGCTCGCACGGTTCAGAGAACAATGAGATGTACGATTGTCACTTCTAAGTATTGTTGAGGAGAAAAGAATAAGAGATGGAACTTTGTGAATTTTGATAGGCTTTATCAACTGGCCGATCGTGATGCTTTACAAATATTCCATGTAAGATATAAGAGAGTAAAATACCTGCTTGGCATGGACACCGTTGGAGGACAGTATGAAACTCGATATTCTCATCGAGTCGACACCTGTCTCCAAATCTGGGTTGTTCACAGTACCTGTTCCTTATTTATCTATTTATTTATTCATTCATTCATTCATTTTCATGGATTGTTGAAGTAAGACAAAGCGACACACATTGAAATTTTGCAATGTTAGCCTCGTGGTAAAGATTTTCAAGGCAAGGATCTTCATCGAAAAAAAAAAAAGGAAAGAAATGAAAAGTGTAGGATTCGTCCGTAGAATTTCCTCAATTCTTGTCTTACTCTTAACATGCAAAGATGTCCGTTATTTCTAGTAAATCCGTCTTCATTTTACACTTGAATCTTGATAGTTTATCCGAATGGTTTCTGTTTGGTGTCTTGCAGTTGTATGTTCATTAATTAAGATTAATTGATAAATTTAGTTGCTGCTCTCGGCACAGTTTTTATTACCTGGAATGATTTAGCATTGCCCTCTTCCCAATTATCTCCACTTTTGTTGTTGTTGTTGTTGATGTTGTTGTTTCTCTCCCTCTCCCGTACTCTGCCTTTTTTTTTTTCGCTGTTTCTTTGTCTCGCTCATTCTCTCTCACCACTTAAATCTCTCTCCTCTCTCGCTTTCTCTACCGCACGTTGTTCAGATGTGGAGATAATTCGATAAAAGGACAACTGTTCTCATTTATCAGTTACACTCGTTCTTTTCCTCTCATCCTTACTCATGTTATCAACACTTGTGGGTACAATGATATCTCTTATGATCCCGGCTCTCATCCTCTTCCTTACGCAAATTTTTCGTGACGCCCTAATTTCTCATGTCTCCAGTTAATCATCCCCTACACACATCCACTCTAGACGTGTACGATAACATAAAATGTATTCTCCCTCTGTCATTCAGCCTCTTTAGGAACTTCCGCGCACAATCCTCCTCGGTGTCTCCTCTTCTATATTCAAAAGAGAGGGGGGAGGGAATGTAGGTTAACTGCTTAAGACCACACTTGGCTGAGAAAGGGGGAGGGGACGTCCCTCCGTGATCGTCTTTTGTACCGAGCGCAGGGGCTTCACAAGAGGAGCTATGTGACTTACGCGGGCGCGCTTGTGCCTATCTCTTGCCATGTACCACCACTTTACGCACGGCCCCGTGTGTTGCTTGCTTGCTATGCTGGCTTGGCCTGGGCCGCGGTAAGGGGAATGGTGAAAAGCGCATGGGACAGTTGTCAACCGCGTTATTTCTTAGGTCGCTGTTTGTGGTCGTAGTGTAGACTCCAGGGACGATCTGGGGACTCGAAGCCTCAAATTGGGACGAAACTTTGGTCAGAATTGACCGACGTTCGTCCAGTCTTCTTATTTGTGCCGTAAGAGAAGTGTTTCAAAATTCTGGGGACAAGGTTAAAGGTTGTGGGGGCGAGCGGCCAGCTTAAGAGTTCCAGGTGTGAGCAACGTCTTCACCCCTACAGAATCACCAGCAGCGCCATCACCGCAAGCACCACCTCCTCCACCGCCACCACCATTCCGATAGCAGCAGTGCCCGAAGGGTCAGAGGTAGGTCATTTTTCAACTTGCCCTGCCAACTCCGATGTACATGTCACAAAGTTTGGTAGCTGACGACTTCAACCCTCCCACCTCCATCCCCTCAACCCCCCCCCCCCCCCATCAACCCCATCCCCCTAATCTTCATCCACGTTCCCTGGACCCGTACTTCAGAAAACTTTAAAACTTTTATTTAAGAATGCTGTAATTTTAAGAGTCGTGTTGTTTTGTCGTTTTCCGCCCAGCTGTGGGAAGATGGGTTAAATAAATTTATGACCATGGTCTTTTTGTTTCTGCTGTCATACAAACACCATGGATTACACCACTTCTGGGTGAAAGTAAGCATAGTATAATTATATTATTACTACAAGAACAACCCCGAAGACTTTGTATCTACGGTTCTTCAACCAAGCACGAAAAGAATGTTAAATCTGGGGCGTGTACTTAGACGTGGCTCATGCTACCAATCCGTTTGTGTCTTGATTTACACAACTTTAAGCCTCTATGACTGACACACTAAATCTGAAGTTGAAAAATGTATTGAGACGAACAACTAGTGGTTGAATATAACCTTTTGCAGCCGTGACACTTTAGATCTAATGGATTCCATCAGTGCTGTAGATTGAAGGGTCACTTGACTGTGTCATCAAACACGTCAGACATGACTGTATTTCGAAATAGGAGGGAAATCTGTCGCGAGATTAACATTTTAGAAATTTTTTTTTAATACCAGCTGTTCCGCATTACCCCTCTGAAATCTAAAAATTGCGTCCTTTTTAGCGGAGGTGTTCGAAGATAGTAACAGGGGGTCTGGAACTACCACACCTCACCCCACCATCCTCCCTTTTCCATTTTCCTGTTTGTACGTCAGTGTGTCCGTGTGCTCAACTGTCTGTCTCTCTGTTTGTCAGTTCTCTCCCTCTCTGTTTATCACAGAGATTCTTGTTATCTTCTCTTTCGCTTGTAATATCATTATACAGATTCGGCTGAACGTCACCAGGAAATGAGTTAGATCTATTACTTGATGGAGGAATAGATAGTTCGTGACGTGTTAAACCTCTTCAATACGGATCTTAATCTTTAAAGAGGCTTACAGTGTGTACAAAATACACGTTACAAAATGCGTAGTATTTGTAAATTTTTGTGTCCGTATCAAGATGTCCGTGTTAATCCATCTGTGTCGATGCGTGTTTTGTTTTAGGGCGGGAACGAGAGAGCAAAGAGTGGAAGCGATATTCGTTCTTGAAATACTTGAATTGGAAATGAGATATTGTACCTCATTGTTCGCCGCTCAACGCTTCTCGTTAAACGATTTTCAATACAAGTTTGGAACCCGGGATCGATAAGCCGGCAGTGATTGGTTGGTACCGGTTGCATGGACTGGATTGGTAATGGTAGTTGGGCTTTTTAGCATTTCTAGCATGACTAAGTACCAGAATGTGTGCAAGATAATTTTGGCAAAGAAAAGGGTGTGGTTCCTCACATAATCACTGTTTAGCCGATTATACACATAAGACAACCCAGTAATGAGGCGTTTATAATTTTTTTTTTTTTTTAATGTTTATTTGTGTTTTATAAATGCTTCCGTCGCCAAGATTTTCTAACGCATAATGATGCCTGTTTGCCACTTCGTCTAGTTGCAAAGAAGTCAGAGATGGCTTGGTTTGCAATAAATGTAGCAGTATAGTTGTATAGTCTTGAATGATTCCTACAGTTGTAAAATTCTGGCATATTCGACACAGATGTTATGTGGTCAAAGAAGCCCTCCCCCCCCTCCCCCTTCCTCCCTCCATCCATCCCTTTGCCATACTGTTTTGGAGATATCTGCCGGACTATGGAAAACTATTTTGTGTGTTTCAAGTTGGTTTCCTGGCTCTTACAATGTATCATCTACTGACTGTGACTTGTGCCTCAATGCTCATGAATTACTTGTCTTCTCTCTACCAGTTTTGGGCGTTTCTGATAGTCATGAAATGTCTGCTTGACTGCTGTTAGAGTGCTGGGCCAACTCTTGCTAAAATATCTACCTGGATGCTGTTAAAATAAATGTCTGCCTGTGCCTGGATGCTGTTGAAATGTCTGCATGATTTTTTTATTTTAATGTCTGCCTGATTTTTGTAATGTCTATCTATCTGGCTACTGTTCTCGCTGTCTGGCTGTGAATGCTTTCCTGGCTGCTGGTCAAATGTCTATCAGGCTACTGTATTGTTTCTCAACCTTTGCGATAGCTGTGTGTCATTAACTGCTCGCCTTTCACTATCAGTCAGTACAGTCAGCAGTGTATTTAACTGTCAGGTCCTTTAGTAGCGGCGCTGTTTAACTATTTGCCTGTCTGTCCGTCTGTCAGTGATGGTCCACAGTCCAAAAACCACTTCTTCGGTAGTCTCCGCTATGTTAAAAACCTGACCCACCAGCTACTTGACTGTCGTCACTGTTGAGACCGCCTTAAAAAGACATCTTTATCTACCTGTCACACTCAGTCAAGTACGTTCAAGTAGGGAGACAAGAGGGATGCCTTTAAACCTTACAACTTCAACAACAGCAGTAAAATTCAAGTCGCACAACTGCCCTCTCCATTTTCCTCACCTTGCCCAGCAAGTTGCCTGTACCGTGTCGGTCTGTCCCCTTAACAAACAAGAAGAAAATGAGATAACGTTTATGCTATTCAGAGATGCTGCCAAATGACTGGTAAACATTAACAATAAAGAGCATGAGAACTTCTTCAAGAGAGTGAAAAGTTAAACTGACACTTTCATGTAGTTCCATTATGTGTTTTCCTTCACCAAACTGTAGAAAAAGGCCAGTGACCGAGAAAGCACTTAACATTTAATCCAGAATGTAATGCTACTTGCGATATAACATAAGTAAGAATGCGTTAAGTTATAACCCACTGCAACTTATGTTATTATGAAAGAAAACTATGCAGATCTAGCAGATGTGGTAGTTGTAGCCCAGATGTAGTAGATAAGCTATGGTTTTATAAAATTGAATTTTAAAGGTGATTATCTGAATATTCCAACGAAATGCATTTCATCTCAAAATTCCAGAATACCATTCAATTTATGTATAAAGTCAAACCCCTTGTGTGTATGAAATATAGAAACAACAAAATACTGCTGAAAATAATGTTGTTCATCTCATATTCCCACTATCTGTCTATCCTTACGCCCCCCCACCCACCCCTCCCCAGTCTTTCACCCCATTTTCCTTACTTAGATAATAAGAATAAGTAAAATGAGGGGTGTAAAGCTGCGATCGTGCCATGACGTGCTAGACAGTTGTAAATATTGTCAGCCAGAAAACGTGGGTCCTCTTCCTGATAACAAGGTTTGCTTGAGCAAGGGGCTGTAAAAGTTCACTTTATAAGGGGCCTTTGGAGAGAACGCCCAATCATCCTCTGGCCCATTGACACACAGCCACACAGACTAGCAGTCACAATCAGATTCTACGCTTTACCCTTTTCTTGACAGGATCTATATGGATTCATTCCCCTGTCTGGTCTGTGTTAAAATCAGAGAGCTTTGTGAGCTTCTGTAAACCAACGTATTTGATATTGCTGCTGGGATATTGACTTTTTTACTTTGATTGCTTAGATTTCTGAATTTGGAACGATTTCATTATGGTAGTTATTCTGTTAGCCAGAGAGTTAATCTTATGGTGTCATAAACGCCGGTGGAATCAAGTCAAAGATGATAAAACTTGAGTGGTTTTAAAAAATCGGAATTTTGAGCCGGTATCAGATAGGACGGGCCTCCTAACGACCACGCAAAATATTCATATTTAGATGATTCATGTGTATGCAGTATAAAAACTATTTTTAGCACAGAGCGGCTTTATGACATAAGACTTCTAGGTTCAATGTTTGTGCCAAGTTGAAGGCTGTCTATGGTGCCTCACAACATAGCAGAATTTTGGGTTTACACCTACCAGCCCGTTACTGAGGCGAACCCTTCCTGTTCTGTCAAGTAACAATGCAATGGGATAGAATTCAGCACAGTGAGGTACAAACATTGCCGCAAGAGACGTCACTGTGGAATGAACCATCCCGATCTCATCTATACTTGCACTAGCTGCACTGAAAATAGGCTGTTCAAACATAATTATGCACATCCCTTGCTACAAACGTTTGGTTACAACGTTGGCATAGTCCATGTGCCGCACACACATGCTCATGATCTCTATATATGTGTAAATTTAGATTTAAGCCTCTTTTCAAATGTCAGATGAGAACACTAAAGAGGAGGGCGCGAACGACAGGTACTGTTACTCACTGTTAGGATCAATGAAATAAAACACTCAGCTTTGTTAGGAAAAGTTAATGTCCTGCGATAAAGGTAACCTGTCGATTTTTTTTTCTAATTAATTAGAAATTATTAAATTTTCTCTCATTTCTTGATTACATTGACAGTCTGAATTGGGTAATCTATAGGACCTGGAAACATCATGAGAAAGACATAAAGGTGGCGATTGCGATTTTGGCATAGGAAAATAAAAGACAAACACATGCCCCGTGCCATAATCGGAATGTCTGGTTAGGCAGCCCCGTGCCATAATCGAAATGTCTGGTTAGGCAGGCGAAATATTCAGAGAAGATATTTAATTAAAAGTTCTGACTAATTTAAAAGTATACTCAATTGAAATATTCAGAAAGACGTGAATGTCTGGAATATTTGAGAACTGATTGAGAACGTGTAGAAATTCATTTTGTTCCACTCGCGAAAAACCAGCAAGCCGCAGCAGTGCTAGTATGTTTAACACGTTTAATCAACTATGAAATGTATTTCTTTTTAAAGTCGAATAAAATTTCTCGTTTCTTCTGTTTTCTTACATGGCTTTTTTTCTCTTCTCAGCAGCCGGAGCCCTTAATTTTCATCACCAAATAGACAAAAGAATAAATGGATACGCCGAGGGCTGGGCTGTTGGAGCTTAAGAAAAAATTATCAACATGTCACTCACATATTTCAACTTGAGATTTTTTTTTTTTTCTGTCCTTGGTGTTTCATTGCTCCTTCGTTCAATCATTCCCCCCCCCCCCCCCCCGGGTCAAGGTCTCACTTGCCTCAGAGCCCCTGTCTTCATAATTTGCATACTTAATGGTCAAATAATAAACTTCAGCGTCCGTGTGGTTGGTTTATTACATCCAAAATTTTTCTTTTGTTTTTGGTTATTTTGCTTGAAATGGTGACGGGAGGGAGGGAGGGAGTGGGAGGAGGGGAGGAGGAAGGATATGCCGAACTTGTCATAGACAATGGCCTTGAAAAGTGAAATGTTTAATGCTCATCAAAATGTCAGTTCATCCCCAAATTCCTTATTTAGTGTTGCCGAGCCATCAACTATGTTAAAACCATCAACACTTGAAAAATGGTGACCAGATCCTTCTTGTAAGAGAGAACCGGGGCGGGAGGAAAGTGAGAATGTGTGATAAAGCAACGTTTGAAAAGTGAACGAAAAATGATTTTCATCGTATTATGATATAAACTAGTTTTCGAACCAGGCGCCTATAGATTATCTGAATAAGAGGTTCAAGGATATAAGTATGCTTGATCAGTCGCATTGCTTTCATTTTTGCTTGGGCATTAAATTTCTTGTTGTTGTTGTTCTTGTTGTTGTTGTTTTTGTTGCTGTTGTTGCTGTTGTTCTTGTTGTAGATGATGGTGATGGTGCTGATGACGGTGATGTTATTCTTTTCTTTTTTTATTTTATTTTATTTATTTTTATTTAACTTACCTGTGCCTTTATGTTAACTTAAGTTAGCTTCTAGCGGGATTTAGTTTGAAAAAAAAAAAATAAATAATGATTTTCAGTTTTGTTTAAATTCAATATGTCTGTTACTGATTTTGACTTGTCTTTGAAGAAAGAGAACACCGTACCGCTGTCTTAACCTCCCACCATAAACCCGAACCTTTCAGTGTGAGAGGTAAATTATGTTCGACAGCCACTAGACCGTCGGCTTCTTTAGTCTCTGTTGTCACTGCCGACTGCCCGTCGTGGAATGCCTCCTAAAACACTTTAAAGTGACAGGTGCCTCATAGTAAGGCAAGGCTTACTGATCTTATCACTGCCCCAGTCTTTACAATGCAAGAACATAACAGAAAAATAAATACAGATAAACGCCCAGGTTTCTGTAGTCAAACACGGAACTAAAGCATTCCAGCGGGTACTTCAACCTGATAAGCTGTACACCCTGACACACCCTGAAGATTCATATCAATATCATGGTCATTTATTTTTTTTTTTTTTTTAATGTCTTCTTTTTCTTCCGTCTTTCTCTCTTTCATTCTTTCTCTCTCTTTCGTTTCTTTCTGTCTTCTTTTTCTTCTGTTTCTTCTTCTTCTAGTTCTTTTTCTTCTTCTTCTTCCTCCTCCTCGTCTTCTTTTTTTTTTTTTTTTTAGGTCTTGTTATTATGTGTTTATTTTTCAAGGTTCTGTAGAAAAGTTAGAAAAGTCAGTAGAAAGTTACTAAGTTATAAGTACTGCGATCATACAAAACATGAGAAACAAAGCATCAGTTAGTGTTTATACTTGTAAGACTGACACATTTATGTGAGAAATATATGGTAGATATAAACGTCCTGTTAACGAGTTTAAATGACACTTAGTGAAGTTTCCGACGATATTTTTTCTTACCCCCCCCCCCCCCTCCTTTTTTTCCCAATTTTCCCCCTTCTTTTAGACTGTATTTTTTTTTTAAAATGTTTTTGCCCGTTTCTTACTTGTATATAACCCTGAAATAAAGGATTAAGTGATTGCAACAAAATACACGTTTTAAGATAACATTTTCTTCCCTGACGAGTCTGCACATGTTGTGCCAAGACCACAAACTTTCAGTTGCGTCTATTAAACATTATAAAGTAGTTTACACTAGAAGGTAGAAACGATCTTTTGTAGTTAAAATTCATTAGGTAACCTCACTGCAATATTTCTGTCGCTTTTGGAATGGTAGTTGTTGCTAATTGCTGTTTCTAGTTTCACTTTTCCTACTTTGATAGGACAAGATGTTATGTGAGTATTTTTCCTGTGTCCCAAGTTCACTGGTTGACCCTTCCTAGAGCCCACCTCACTCGTTTGGAGAAGCTTTACCTCCCTGTTAGAATGTCGTTAGAATGTCGAGTATCGGTGACTTTTCCGGCTTCTTACGGTTAAGGAATGTGGTAGTGTCGGTACGAAGTTTGACACACGCGCAAATGTCCACATTCTCACATACAATCATACCCACTCAGTCACCCATGAGGTGGTGTGTTTACATTTATATATCTACTCTTTTGGTCTCAGTTTTTTTCCAAGCGCGATAAAATTTTGATATACCAGTTTTAAATTACCAAGCTTTGTTATGAGGGAATGGTTGAGGGGGGGGGGGGGAGAGAGAGATTGGGAAAGATACAAGGAAGTGGCAGCCTTCTAAATTCTTATTAACGCCTGCGTGAGGAACGGCTGATGCTTTTGTCAATGTGACAGGTTCATGGAACACAATCATAAGCTACTTGGTCTTCGTTCTGCCTACATGGAGGCCGATGAATAGATTTCATAGCAAAGTTGTTTGTTCGTATTCATTAGGTTGTTCCCACTATGAATCCTTTTGACAAAAACGCTCTTTAATTATGACATGTTTCTCTCTCTCTCTCTCTCTCTCTCTCTTTCTTTCTTTCTTCTCACCCTGTCTCCATCTGTTTCTTTTTCTGTCTGTGGTCAATGTCCTCCTGAAGCGCAATATAAATGTTATGTCATGTATACTTGTAATTTTTAACTGCGAGTGGTCGTCGCCATGTTAGCTCCATCAGCCGGCTACAGTGTTGATTTGTAGCCGGTTACCTAGCAACCCACGAGCTCGCGCGCCAAGCTCAAACTGCAGTGTATAGGCCTAGTCGGTGGGCTCTGTTTCCGCATGGCCGATCGACGCTTTTGGTCGTCCATCCACGTCTTTGAACAGGTCCTGTCACCCATCAGGGCCCATTGACCGAGGGGGTGAGGGCGTAGGGAAGAGAACGGGAGAGAGAGATCGAGGAGGGGGATTGGGTGGGTGGGGGGGGGGGATGAGGAGGAAACTAAACATTGCCTTTTTGAACACTCACCTGTAATGACCGACAGAGAAGTGTGAGGATGAGGAAAGGGGATGGGATGAGAAGAGAAGAGACCTGGTTGTCGTAGAGATACATGACGCACAGTCCGATCCTGAAGTGACCTAGCAAGTTAAGCTATCACACACAGATTGTTGTTTGTTAGTAAGCAGTATTGCCATGACCTTTTAGATCTTCCCATTTCATCTTGTTTCAGTCCCTGCCATTTCACCCCCACCTTGTCGATGGACGCTTCTATTTTTTTTTAGAGGTTCTAAACCTACTATTTGTGCCCCCTTTCTCACCATACACTTCGCAGTCTTCGCACATTCTCATTATCTGGTAATCTCTCATAACTTCAGACGTTCTTCTCCAAATTTTTTTTCGAACCAAATTTTGTTGGCATGTCTTTTTCCACCCTCAGCCAAATCCTCCCACCCATTTGGCCCCCATTCCGGAAACCTAAAACCTCAATTTCCTGTTTCAAGACCCATCTTTTGTCTCTATCTCCCACCTCTCCCCCTACCTTGCCCCTCTCTTTAGTAACGTTTGGACTAAATCCCCCTCCCCCCCCCCCTTTATTCACCTCTTCGTTCCCGTGCTTCTGAATTATTCGTCACCGTGCTTCTAGATTATTCTATCCTCCCCGTTTTACTCTACATCATTCTCCCCCCCCTCCCCCCTTCCAGCCTCTCCCTCTCTCCCTACCCTTCCTCCATTACCCCAGGCCAATTTTTGTCGTGCATTTGATTAACCCATTCTCCCGCAGGCCGGTGTCCGCTGCGAGCGGGGGAGGTAAATAACCTTACAGGGGTCAGTTACCTTTTATCCACCAGAGAACCCCGAAGCGAGGGTGGAGGGAAGGGAGCTAGGAGGGGGGGGGGCGAGGGGAAAAGAAGTACATTAAGTAAACAAAGTCTTATGTGCTGGCTGGTACACGGTCTGGGAAGCTTACTTAAAACGCCACAACTATTAATATTAGACTGTAGGAATTCAAAGCACAATCACTGTTACTACCAGAGGGAGGCACCATCATGATTAACTCCCTCCCCAACCACCTCTTCACTGAAATCCATATTCCACCACCCGCAGGAATACCATCACCATGACTACCACAATAAAACATTATCACTGACACCCTCATCCCATTTCCACTTTACGATTTTTACTACTACATTATTTTTCATTACCTGCAGTCACTACTACTCTACTGCTGTTGTACTACTATAACTTGTTTACTCGCAACTTTTTTTTTTTTTTTTACTGTTCTACCCATCACTGTTTGCAATCATAATACTGGTGGGGTGGCTGTTGCCAATGGAACGTTGTGATCAGCTAGTCCTTGTGGAAAGACTAAAGAAAAGAACGCTGGAGTTTCATTCCATTTCATTTTAAATTTTTTCGTGTCCGATTTTTCTTTTTTTTCCCCGAGTTTTATTTGTACTGACTAACATGAGTACTAAAAATAATGCATGTTTAATTCTATACTTTGAACGTTGAATCAGGAGTCAGATTGTTTGCTTTTGAAAGCAGAAGCCGATTAAAAGAGATCGACTTGTATTTGAAAAAAAAAATACAAAATAGAAACCGAATATGCGTGCACCCTTATTTTGTTTATTTATTTATTTATTTTGAAAATTCATCAGCCTACATGATACTTTCGAAACCACGATTGTTCCCGACTCGGTAACATACCGCGGTAATTGCTATGGTTCTCCTTATTAAGTGACTTTAACAAGGCTTCATTATTGTTGTTATGACACACTATTCTTATTATCTAGAGGGTTGTGAGCTGTGTTACCTTGTTGCAGCCGAACTGTTTGTAGCTAATGCATATACATTTTTTTTTTTTTTTTACCCTCCCCGCCCTAGATCTAATGAGAAAAAGACGCATGATTTATGAGTTGAAAGAGAGAAAGAAAGAAAAAAAGAAAGAAAGAAAGAAAGAACCAACCAACCTATACATAAATATTATGTATTCATATTTAAACCCAGATATCGTGTTCAAGGATAATCTGCAAATATCAGCAAGATAGAAGTAGAAAAACTACATGATGTAAAAGCGGGTCAACATTTGCCTAGGCAAAACGATCCACCCACCCTAGCTTTTCTAATCTCTCCACGTCCTAACTCACGCGTATGAAATGGTCTACTCTACACCAGGGCCCGATAACGTCTGTCTAATGTCTTCATTAGTGGTCGGCAATTTATCTGCGGAATATTTACTGCTGCCATCCTGCGATAATTCTCGGCTTTGCTTGCGCTGAAACCGTTCCCAGATTAACGCAGTATTTCTTGATTTCTACCTGTCTTTCTTTCTTTTTCTCCTTATCTGTTGCTTGGGAGAAGAAGATGGCTGGATGTCATGTATGGTGGGGAAGAGAAAGAGGAAAGAGGAAGATGAGGTGGAGCGAATGATATATCATTTACAAATGTTTCTAAAAACATCCTTGTCTTTTTGTCAGTACGTCGAGCTAAGAGAGAGCAGCAAGGCATAGTGATCATTATGAAAAAAGATTACTCAATATCTCACTTATTCTCTGTACGCAAAACACTCTTGTAACTAAAACCTCGGCCAGTGTCCCGCCAGTTTGTTATTTGATGCCTTTCCTAATTATGAAATGGCGACTTGACCTGACCAGGCTAGTCTGTGCCGCAGAGATGACCTTTGCGATGACCTCTGGCTGTGGTAATTGAGCTTGTGACTTTTCGGCCATAATTGACTTTCTGATGATAAGTTAGCCTTTTTGTCGAGCTCGGAAAAAAAAAAAAAATCTGCACACGCCAGGGGGGGGGGGGGGGCTGCAAAACAAATCCTGTTCTCATATCAGTGAGTTGTGCAGACTCCACTGTGCCCCGTATCGCCCTCGCTGCCGATCGTTTTGTAAACAGTTGATAAATATTTAACAAAGCAGATGAATGGGTGCATTGTGTGTCCTAAGCTGCCGTTTTGTATTCATCTTTGTCCTGCATATTTTTTTTCCCTCTGCCAATCCAACTTTATGCTCACAAGGGTTGAATTATCTATTTCCAAGTTGGGATCGCGATATATGTGAAACTCGACATCTGTCAGAGCATTGTGCCTTGTTATTGTGAATATCTGCTTGTATCATTTTTAACGAAAGCGATCACTTGAGAGGTTGGAAGAGTGGGGGAGAAGGAGAAGGAGGGTGGGGATATTATTGGACGCCAGAAGGGGAGAGAGCTCCTGATGTCCCGTATCAAGCACCACCTTGTTCAGTGCAAAAGTTCTGTATTATTGGACGGAGGTTTTAAGGCTGAGGGCAGTGCATTCCGACTTGGCAAGTAAGAGCGACGGCTGAGCTGTGGAGTCGCCTGATAAAACTTCATGCTCGTGAGTCACACACGTGCAGCCTGTTAGATACACAGGGTACAACAATAACAACAGAATCTGTTGCCCTCGCCGTGCACTGGTGCATTCGGAATTGTAAATCTACGTTTTATTTTTAGTTTTAGCTCATTTTTGCCAGTGCAATTTATATAGATCCATATTTTATTTTAGCTTATTGCGTAACTCGTTTGGAGTTTCATGGGATTGGACACTTGGCTTGTAAAGGCTAAAGAACTAGTTGGCGAGATGTGCGAAATAGCTGTGATTGTATGAATTTCCATGTGAAAATGCTGTCCATTAAGCTGGCTTTGTTCATTATGAAGATTTCGCATTCACCACCTGGTTTTCAGTATTTTTCACCAACTGGTTCGTGGCCACATTTAAGGATGTGTTTGTTTATCTTCAGCTTTGCAGTAAATTCTTAAATCCTCACAATCTGCTTCTCGCCCACACTCATGCAATTAAACTGCATATATACGTTATGATTGTGGTTTTAAATATTTATTCCTTATTAGCCGACCCCTTTTACTCTAGCTTCTCTTCTCTTTCTTCTTTCTTTCCCCCACAGATATCGATATTATGTTTTCTTGGCAGGGGTAAGATAGATACATTTTTACCTGAGTCAGTTTGTGAAAATTGTAGGCGTCAATCCTGTTAAAAAATAAAACAAAGTACAATGAAATGAAACACGAAAACAGAAGTCGTTAAACTATATCATGGAGTAAACCATATTTAGAGTAGAAGCCATAGAATCCTCAATCCTCAGTCATACTTCTAGACAATACACTGAAGTATGTCGAACTTCTTGAAACGATTGCATAATGCAATGTCTGGGATGAAACTTCAGTGATCCACAGTGTCTCTGGGAGAAACTGTCTGGATATTTTCGTTGTTATCGGACAATCATAGAGACCAGATATCCTCCGTTGTCAGTTGAGATAGTAACCAGAAAGAAGCGCTGATAACACAGGGTATTTGTCGTTTTTCTCATGTATAAATGTAGTGTTTCTAGGCAGGGGTAAGATTAAGATAGATAAACTTCTATCGCGCCTGTCTGCCAGAACAGTGGCGTCGGTCACAAAATTACAGCTTCCTGCCTTCAGTGTTCAGTGCACACACAATGTCTTTGTCTCAGATAAATGTCTTCATATGAGATAAAAAAAATACCCCCTTCCCTTCATTATTTGCCCTGTGGCTGTTTCTACTGTTTTGTCATTGTTTTTGTTGTTGTTGTTGTTCTTTTAATTACAGCAGAACATACATGTTATAGCAACGTGGGGTGTGATATATGAGTTTATTATTTTAAGATGTATCATCTATTTTCTCCTCCGCCGTACTCTGTCCGAAAACATAACAGTCGAGTTATCTTGCTATATTTATTAAGCAATATAAATATTTCTTGCGTCACTCCATGAGCCTCTCCAGTAAGCGTTGCGCACACTGACACAATTATACAATTTTAAGTTTTAAGGAGAAACAAGAGATTTCTCTCTTTCCCCCCCCCCCCCCTTTCTCTCTCCGCTCTTTCTCCGTCCCGTTTCGAGATCAAGCTGTTTGCATGTGCATTTTACTCACCCATTTTTTGCCAGTTTACTGCCACTGCTGAAGGGACGGACGGTGCATGCACCGACTCAGTGAGCGCTCACAGGACTGGGTGAGTCAGTATCACGCTCGCTTTTCGTTTGTTTACTCACGCCCCTTCATACAGGGGAAACTTGTTCTCCGAACCGCCGTCACACACACAGTGTGCTCTTGAATTGAATGTACAATGCACTTTCACAGAGCGCCACAGAACTCGTGATTTGAGCCCTCAGCGTCCTCAGTATTTGAATCTTAGAACATGCTTCAAAATTGATGAAAAAAACGGTTAGTGTATTCTGGTATTACAACTTGCCCCCCCCCCCCCACCCGGGCTCCGTCTCTTTTCCTCCCCACAAACTATGCTGACATTTTTGGAAACCGATCAAGAGTCTGTAAATCAGTTGTCAAAAACACGTGTAAGTAAGAGAGATTTAGAGAGTTCCGTTTGAAGACAGGGAAAAGTGACATCATTTTTTAAACTATAAGATAAAACTTTACTTGCTTCTTGTTCTGCCTAGTCGTTAGCAAGCAATAAACATGTAAATTAATCCATCTACCTCTCTGAGATGTTAGCATGCCTGAGATTACTGAACTTATGTTGATGATACTTCAAGTTTGTGAGAACATGTCGAACAGCTGTCTGCGTCGACGCGAGAACATGGCGTTCTAACATTCTTTTCCAGTCATATAAAAATGTGGTTCGTGAAAATCAGACGTGGTGATAGATCTGATTTCTATGTAGATTGAGTTGTTTGGAGAAACAGGAATTGACGGTTGGTAAGAGTCACTTTAACGCCCATGTGAAATTGAAGAGCGATCCATATGCAAGACAAAACTTCCGTGTTCTCGAGAAATCCATTCCAGAATTTATCAGGCAGCAAGCAGTTCTGTTTGGATGACATATCGTCATTCAGTACCGATGTCGTGACACGCGCAATTAAGTGCTGCGGAGTTTCTGCGGAGACGCCCCAAAATGGTGTGACACCAAATCACATCGGAGGATGTAACATGCCAATATGCCTGTGTCTCTGTTTCAAACAAGTGCAGTAGATTGGTCTACTCTGTTGAGAAGTGGTTAAAAAGTTGATTTGTGTGTTTGATGAGTCTTTATGAATAGTAGGAAATTGGATGGGGGAGACGTTGGGTGGATATAGACTAAATGAACATATGAATCTGCTTCTGAAGACATGCACTTTTTAAATAATAATAATAATCTGACACTGAAGTTTGGAGTAAAATGTGCTGAATATATCTCTTTATGCTAAATAACTTAAACCAATAATACCCAAATCCCATGAAGTATTATCAATCGTAACTGGTTTCTCCGTTGTATCACAGCAAGTTTTCTTGGAGCAGTAGATATAATTGTGATCCTCAGTGGATTTAACAATCTGCTGAGAAAAGAAGTTATTAAACCATTTTATAGAAAACGTCGTCAGCCCTAGCGGAGAAATTATAATAGAAATTGAGTCCTGAGTAGTGGATACGTGATTTTTTAAGTGGCTGATTAAGACAGAAGCGTCAGTGGTACAGTATGAAGCGTGTCAAGTCGTCAGTGGTTCATGAGTCACATAGCTGCTGAAGCTGGTGGTGAGTTCAAAGGAAAAACAAAAAAGACAAAAGAGCTAACAACGGTGCGAAGGCCTGTTTCCACTGTGTCTTCCTGGTTGTCTTATGTAAGCGTTTCAACACCATCTCCACTACTTCTCTCATTATCGGATGTTTACTGAGAATTATTCACGTGCAAAGCACCGAGAGCCTGAACTGTGAGTTGTGAGGGAATGTGCACCATATAAATATTGTCTTTCATGCCAGTGTGAGTGAGATAACATGCAGCGGCCTCATGTGAATCTTTCTCAAATTTTTTTTTTTTTTTAATCATATCGTTGATTATGTGAACAGGAATGAGACCAGGGCTATTACAAAAAAACAAGAGACATTTGACAAACCATTTTTTTTTTTTCGATATGGGTTTGCGCAAAACTTTGCTCACCATAGAGTGAGAGTAGGTAAGGCTATGTTGATATTAAGCTTTGAAACAAAGCTGACAAAGAATTTAACGTAAAGGAAGTAACAGAACATACGTGCTGGGCCCATGTAGTGAAAATCTTATTTATGAAGTAAAAGCATTGTGCTTTTGTGGGAATATCAATTATTGTTAGATGCATACATCATGAAAAAGAATTCCATTTCAATATTTCATCTTCATATAATACCAGTCTGTTAACTTCGATAGCGTATAACCCAGCAATTCCTACTCGAGATTGTTCCAGAGCCTTGATATTAAGACGGGACTGTGTTGTTCACCATAAATCTTCAAAACAGAAAGGACAATCCATGAAACACAAGGCAATGTATCGGCTTACACTTTGTCTTGTATTCTTTTTCTTTTTTTTTTTCCAACGATAACAGGCATTGTGTTGGCATGCTGGTTATCTGCAGGACCTCAGAAAAACAGCCCTCTCTCTTCTCCTATTACTATGATACGGCCCAGCCAGCAATTTGGACCTGCCCTTTGCTATGTCCTTTTCTTTGGCTTTTATATAGCATTTTGTTTTAGTCCGCCATCTTTACAGCCAATTCCTTCTATCTCAGTCTATGCCGCAGACTTCTATACTGTTACTGTATGTTATTATTTGCTTTGTTGTTGATGCAGGTTTTTTGTTTTGTTTCACGGTGTAACTGACAGCGTCTAGTTTTCGAGTTTGCTATGCGAAACATTAGTAAATAACCTTCAAAGTAGCTGCAGTTTTTTTTTTTTTTTATTGTAGTTTCTTTTTCTGTATAAAATGTTTCAGTTCAACAATTCAGAAAGGTATTCTACAATTAATTAAGTGGTGAAAAAAAAAAATCGGGTGTTTGTTGGAAGGTATTTACATGAACTTGGGTGACCCTGATAAAGAAAAACTTGCTGTTTTCGACAGGACCATCCATATGCACGTAGACACCCAGGCAGAAGGATTGGTTCTATGCATCCACGTTTCCTTTTCTACCTATTCTCCGTTTCCAGATATAAATTACTGGCACGTCTATTCTCAACAAATTAAGCTAACTTGTAAATAAATACACGGAAGTCTACATCTTTCAGCAGACATTGCTGGCACCTCGCTCTCGTGACCCGAACGTTTCCTGTCTCCTATAGAGCACAGCACTATATAAGCACATTCTGAAACAGAGAGAGCGAGCGAATAACACATGCATCACATAACACAATAGTGCTGAGTTATTTTTTGACCACGGCTGTGGACAGCTGAGATAACCACCACTACAAGAGGTTGAAAAGCTTATAAAAACCATAGATAGCGAGCGGGGGACGCAGTGGCTCAGTGGGTATGTCGTCTGCTCATGGAGAAAACAGGCCGGGATCGTCTTGCGGGTTCTGCATCGGGGGATGACAGGACACGAAGATCGAAAACCCGCATATTTCCAGTGATTCAACGGTCCCCTGGCTTCCTGTGGGTAGGGAATGCCTGTGGGTAGGCATCTAGCCTTCTCGGATAAGGGCGATAAAGTTCAAAATCGATGGAAGAGTAGGCTGAGTGCTACTGTTCGGACAAAATTTCCATATTCCACATTTCTACCCACGAAATTCCTCAGCAAAAATTGGCAACTTCTAAACAGCCGAGATAATCCTTCTTTCTAAGGATTGAAAGGCTTAAGGAAAACAACACAAAGAAAGCGAGCCACGCATTAGTTGTGACTTCTAAATCGACATAACACGCTCAAACTGACACCACCCTGAGTACTTTTTTTTTTCTTTTCCTTTTTTGACGACTTGTGATCGCAACATCCTTCCTCCAGTTCTGGCAGATGAATGGGAAAAGAACCTCATAGAATGGTGTTGAGATCTGGGGGTCAGAACTGGTACTGATGCGATTTTTACAGTTTATTTCAAAGTCTTCGATAAGACCATTGCAAATTCTACTCCAGTGCTTCACAGTGAGGTTTTTGATCGTCGACCAATTAACTTTCGTCTGAAAATGTACCAGGGGTGTAAATACCAAAATTGTCTTGTTACCTGAATTAAGTCAGGTAAAATTCTTAAGAAATTCAAAACCTGGTGATTTTTTTTTTTTCTCCACATTCTGATAATTCCTTTTCATTTCTCTTTTGTTCTCTAATGTTTTAAATAACAGAAGCAAATGTGTTTTTGTCCTTGTTTATAATACTTGTATTATACCTTGCCTGTACGTGGCAAAAGGAAGTAACAAAGCAAGCTTAGAAAGTGGTTTATTGAATTATTGAAGAATATAGTACTGACAATGACGTTGGATTGAGAAAGTTACTGTTTGTGCGATACAAAATAGAGATTGAGTTATTCAAGACACTGGCGGTGAAATGTTAAGATCGGGTTATTTTATTCTGGGTTTCGTTCACATTGAACAAATATCAATCGATATCTCTGAGCACTGAAGGTTTCCATTCCTCGTTCTCAGCTGTCACCTATTCTCCTGCACCACGTTCTGTTTGCCTGTGGCAGATCTACCGGAGAAACAAAATTACAGGGATCTATAGCATTACCACGTTCAAAAGTTGTTGAAAACCTTGTAAGGAGACATTTAAAATCACGTGATTTCTTCATAGGATTTGGGGGTCATGCAGATGATAATAATTCAATTATCGTGTCATTTAAGACTCGAATAATCTATTACAAAATCACATCAGCAACAACAACAACAACAAAATAAAAATAATAAACAAAATCAAAAACAGACCAAAAAAAAAAAAAAAGCTCTATGCGTTCTACAGGGTATGATAACTGTGTGTATAAATTATGTGTATGATTAGGATGTTTTCATTCAAATCGAGTACGCCTCAGTAATCATGTATGAGATTTGATACCTAAGACAACTTCCTCAGAATGTTTACATCACAGCACTGTATGCCTGCTAACCTGAACTTGCCAAGTTTTATCTCTCATCTGTTCATTTGTTCATGAACAATTTCTTAAATGGTGGATTCCGGAAACCGATCGATTCTCTCAGCGCCGATGCATTTTAGTCAGAAGTTTGCTATCCTCCCTCTTTTCCCACATTGTGTGCATGTAATAATATTTTGATAATTTACAGGAGGATAAAAGTTTAGCCGGTTGTTTTCTTCATTTTTTATTTATTTATTTATTTATTTATTTTTATAACCCGCGTCATTTTCGTCTATAGCATTTATTCGAATACTGTGAGATCAATGCAGTTTGTATTGTAGTTATGACGCTAATTGTCCTCACTTGTTTTCGTTTTATATCATACTGTTGCTACCTGTTCACATTACTGTGTAAGATATATGACTGTGATGCAATAAGAACAGTCATGCGTATTCTAGATAGTCCACTTGATTTTGAACACACTATGTAGTTAAGATCTATGTGTAAAGTAATCCCAGTCGATTATCGGTTTTGTTAGAAGTGAGGGCTACAACTCGAGTACATGATAGGCGGAATACGAGGATTTGCACGTTGGGACATGGGGATACGGGCAAGCAGCCATGTTTAGTGCTTCCAACAGGAATCAAAGATGTCGTACAGAGAGAACAAGAAAGGCAATCTCCAGACCAGATCTAGGTGAAACTGGTGAACTTAACAGGTTTCCTAATCGCCTTTTGAGCTGCCTTTGAGAGTCGGTGGTTGGCTGACTTTGGGCGGATAACCTTTGCCCGGAGGAGGACAGATAGGTGGGCAATTATGGGTCCTTACCTCTATAGAATATATGGCCCCTCGGAATTGCGTTGGTCAATAGAAACGCCAAGAAAAGTCCCTTGGCCGCTTTACTTAAGTCGAGCCTTGTTATCAGCCTAAAGACATTTCATTTAATCGTACAGAAGGTTGGCGAGTTGTGGAGAGTTATCAGAGATAAGCTGGAGCACAGGAATGTTCTCGGCCAAAGCTGACGAACTGTGAGAACTTGGGCCAGCAATGAGAAATGTGAAGCCAAAATCTAATTATTCACTGTCGAACCTCTGTAAGTTTGAAATGCTGTGCGATAGATAACAAAACCTTTTGCTCCACTGCTGTGACTTTCAATCTTTGTTCAGTCACTTTCCATTTTGTTTTGCCCCGCCACATCCTCCAGTTTTCAGGTAAAAATGTAATCCAGTTCTTCTGCGCAGTGTTTTCTTCCTTTGATTCGGACCTGGAATCTTTTCATTTCCTCTCAATTTCGACCATACTGCGATTCCACGCCAATACCTTAATTTTTAAAAGTTTTTTGTTGTTTTGTTTTGTTTTTGTTTCTTTGCTTCTTTGCTTTGGTTTATTTGTTTTGCTTTTTCATTTACTTAATAGCATCTCTCATCCCACGACCTCCCTGAGCCACACTGTGCTTGTCTGTTTTACAGTTGTCAGGTATAAGGTGTGCTCAACTGCTCATCTCCTCTTTCCCAAAGTTTGCAACCTCACTTTCTAGGCGGTATTCCGAGGTATTGTCGCTCACATGCTGATTTGTGTACATTTTCTGCACTTGGTAAGCAGCTGTTGAATGACTAGTGATGAGCATTCAAATGCGTCCACGTCGTATAAATAAACAAACCCCGGTGTAGCGATGTGATCAATCTCGAAATATCTCATTGGCTTTTGAAACATTACTGCACTTACCATTCAGTGTCTTTTCCATGTCTTGTGTGTACCTGTGTCTTTTATATTGTGTAGTTTTTGGTATCCTGCCAGCTTTCCTAGTGTGTCGACAAGTGAACTAGAACGACCGCGGCCAATGACTTAGATAACAGAGAAGACATTCTGAATGATATGAAATGATGAAGGTTTTTAAAAAGCCTAAACTATTCAAGTATTTGTAGTGTTTCACTACCAGTAACACGCTTGTCGTTTATTGTCCTTTATATAAATGCCTGAGTTCCTTATTCCCATGCTGTAATCGGAATAGTCGAGCTGTCATACTCGCGAGCTGCTGGCCTCCAATTGGGATATATTATATATTTATATCTGCTATAAGTTTTAAGTTTAAAATAAGATTTGCACATAAAGAGAAACACTGTAAGTTATTATACTAGTCTGTGGTGGACTGATTTTGGGGTGAAATACCGTACGGCCGCACACTTCAAAATCAGCCGTGCACCCAATACGTACTACTACTTTTCTATCAATTTGCAAGATCAATTATACTAACCCGTAACCATTATGTTTGGGTTGATCCTCTCTTTTTCGTCGGACCTAGGCTACATGTTAGCGTTAGGGTGGACTTGCGCTCGACGAGGGTCCCAGCAGGTTAAGCCAGCGGGGTTGTTCTAGGCTATTGTTATTTAATGTGCGGGCCGTACGGTATTACTCCCCGGTTTTGTGTCATATCACAGAAGAAAGAGAGAAAAAGAAAAAAGAGTCTGGAACTGTTGGTTTGTTCTTATTGAAATCCAATAAGTTGAAGACATTCACCTTCATTTGTCTGTCTCTCCTACTGCTCATTAACACTGTGACAGCCTAGGGCTACGAGTGTCCTCCAGCTGGGTACGTAGAATGCAAAGAGAAAAGATACAAAACGAAAACAGTGAGACACACGCACGCACGCACGCACGCACGCACACACACACACACACACACACACACACGCTGAAAACACATTAAAACTTGAAACAAAACCGCCAGTCATTGACCGGCATAAAATTACCGTCATGCCTGGAGTCGTACATGTTTGACCTCAACCTTTGTCGTGCCCCCTCCTCCCCCCCCCCTCTTCCCCCTTCTGTGCCCCCATTTCCTGTATTCGTTTTCTTTTTGCTTTCTACCTGTGCTAGACCGTTTCCTCCACCCTTCCACCGCTTAATGTAATAACGACTTGGGGCCAGGATTAATGGCCTTCTAATGTTTGTTTGATACATTTATTTCCCCGATCTGTATGAAATGTTGATTCAAGCTTTCCACCCCCGACCAGCCAGCCTGTATGAAACAATGTGTTTTGTCCAAGTTTTGTTTTTGTTGTGAAACGCTTGCGTTTGTCTGGTGCAGATTGTTGGTGATTTTATTATGATTGGGGATTGAGACCATGGAAATGTCTTCTTTTCTTCTCTTTGTCACGGGCAAGCCCGGCGTTCTTTGTGTTGACCTACCATTTATTCGTATGGGTCCCAGGTTTTTCTTTTCAACTCAGTCCTTTTCAGAATACAGTATTGTTTGTCAGATTTATCAAGTTACATATCTTATTCTCTTCTTAAGTCTGCCTAAGTCTGATGCATTTATGATCTTTTAATCTGTGTGCTCGTGAATGTATATTGCATCTATTTTAATAGCTGTCTTGTGTAAACTGTAAAAGGGCCTTTAAGGACAAATTAAATTTATCTTATTTTATCTTAAATTATCTTTCACCTTTCTGTATCACTATACAAAGCTTGGGTACAGCTAGCTAGGTTTGCAGTTTTAGAATGATCTGACATGAATAGAGTATGAAGACATCAGAAATCACATTTCAAGATTTGGTCTAGGTGTTTATGGCATTCACTGTCATGTGTTATGCCATTCGTTGAAATTGATATAAACGATGGAAAAGATATTAATATACTAATAGAATGTGCGACAGCTACTGAGAATTGTTACATGAGGTTGAGCCGTTGCTGTAGTGATAAGATTATCATTGTTATATTTATTATGTTATAATCTTTATGTTGTACCATGGCATGTATTCTATTCCTCTGTGGCTTTATTTCTGGTTACAAAGTCATTGAGGGAAGGACAGGGGCAATTTATGATTTGTTTCTCCTAAATAGTAGCGGCCGTCATACACCTTTCTTCGCACAGTCCTCCTCTTACCTTCTCCAGTTATTAAAAACCAACCGCGTAATGAACCCAATAAATATGAATCCTGCCCCCCCCCCCCCCGAAACTGTCGTTGTTTCATAGGGAATAGCGTTGCTCCTAGTCATTCCACCATCACATTCCTTTCTTTTGCTGTGAGCTTTATGACTCTGAGCTATGTATTCTATAGCAGCCTCCCCTGTCCGAACTCAGTACCTACATTACCTCACTGTCTGTTATACTAATAATTCACCAATGGCGCTGTGTTTTTCGTTCGTGCTGCTCTATAATTTGTTTTATCGCGTCGTCTAGCAGAGAGATAAGTATCTGAAAGGCAAAGTGAACTAGATCTTTCATCATGAAGGTGTCGCTTTCATCCAGAATATCTAGAACGAACAGTAACTCCTTCAAAGAACTGGAGATTGCCATAATGGAGAACTGGAAGTGTAAATTTGGACAAAGTCGGGAAATGAGATCAGAGAGTGATATACATGCCTTTTAGGTGTGTGGTGTTATGCTAGGCCTTTTACTTTCTGCCTTGTGTCGATATCGGATTTAGAGTCCGGAGTTACCAGATTGTGGCGTCAAGTTATTATTATTATTATTTTTTATTAAAGTCTGAGTATTTGCATTTGGAAAAAAAAAATGGACGCAAAAGTCTGACTTCTAGACTTAACTTAAGCTGATATTGTAGGGCATTTACATCAACTATGTCCACATTTCCTCCCGGTTCACAGTGCAGTTACCCTTGTTTTTCACTTCTCCTCTCAATTCCCCCCCCCCCTCCCATCACGCTTCTTTTTTTTTTTTTTTAATTTCTCTTGCTCTGAACTTGCTTGCTGCCAGTATTTTACCAGTTATGTCTCGGAGTATGAGAAATTCTCCAGCCTCATAGCATGACATGAGAATATTATCCATTCGTCATTGAACTAGAATTTGAATATTTTGTTTTCATAATTAAAAACAACAACAACAACAACAACAACAACAAAAGATCCGGCCCTTGAGTGATCTCACTTCATTCACCCACTGGCAAGGCTCCAGCTTTCAGCTTTCAAAACATCATTTCAAACTCACTGATCTGACAACTGAAACTGGCATGAACACTATTTCAACTATTTTTGATTAATGATGATGTGTGATTATCCAAGTTTTTAAAGGACGTTGACTTTTGGAGAGTGAAAAATAGCCTTAAAGAAGCTTTGTGTAAGTTACGGATTCTTGACTGAACGCTTTGTGTTATCGGGGGTTTCAATGCCCTGTCGTGTCTGGAGAAGGCGCCCTGTGACTGTGGAAAAGATGAGAACCATTGGACGTAACCATCGCTGTGCAATAGCACACACACAAAAATTTACACTTAACATTAAAAGCCCAGGGCCCATTATATACAGTATCTGACATTTTATTTACAAGGTTTATGAGGCTCGTGTCATGAAGAACTTGGTCGCTTAGCTTTGAACCCCCGCACTCTGCTCAGGAATTTTCCGTTGCTGTGAATCATCTGGTATAGTTCAGCTCGAACTGAATGGAGATGTAGCCTGACTACGTGAAGTTATGGAGAAGATTCAGATGTGATCCCCACCGAGTCTCTCCCCCCTCCCCCCTCCCCGCTTATTCGCAGCATTTGTTTCGCGTCACGAGAACACGGTCATGACAAAGTACATGTAGTCACAGGGCGTAAAACAGTTTCTCATTATTAAGTGGACGGATGTTTTCGTGAGTGAGTGGATGGAAGGTTGGATGGATAATATAGGAATCGTCAGAATTAAAATGAAACAAGTCAGAAAGACAGTTCAGTAGTTATGATTTTGAATAAAAGTTATAAAACTTGAGGAGGTAGCATAACAGTTATGAAGTTTTAACAGTAGAATAGGAGCACAAGAATTTTTAAAATAAAAATGATGCTCATGTGTAGAACTAAAATGAGAGAATTCGGCGAAGACATTAATTTGATCATGACAAAACGAAAGAAAGAACCAGGAAGTTATAGTGAGGTGCTTATTCTATCAGATTAAGAATGAAAGAAGTCAAAGATGAGTAAATGAGTTAAAATTTTTAAAGGAGAGTACAAAAAATGATTATATAAGAATGAAGAGAATCAGTAGAGTTACTTAGATAACTATATGTTGGAATAGAAATGAAGTAGATCGGGCAAGATTGTTAGATTGCTGTGTGTTACTCGCAGACTAGGAATGAAACAAAAATCCAGAGTGAATAGTGATTGGATAGATGGTTAATTAACTAGGGAGAACATATAAACATACGCTGTGGACGTTAATTAAAGTAAAGCGATGATTGTAATGGTCGCGTCGGAATAGGTGTGTTTAATGAACGAAGAAATACTGAATAAAGGACATTAAAAGGAGGGCGGAGCAACTCGACAGGAAGCTCAGGTAAAAGTTTTCCTTTGCGCGATTTGAAACGAAATTTGGAGAGGAGGGGAGAGGCTGGAGAAATTTGGATGAGAAATAAGGAGGGAAAAAAATTGGGAGAAAAGTAGAGAGTGATATGGAAGATATGAGTAGAGACTGAGAGAAAAAAGAAAAAAGAAAAGAAAGAAAGAAGAAAGAGAGAGAGAGAGAGAGAGGGGCCAATTCGAAAGGAAGATGGGGGAGAAACAGGAAGCGGGTTGCGACGGACTGAAGGAAGGAACGCTGTGACCGTGCCAGACTTTTGATGGGTAAAATGTGGTGAGCAGTCCTGATGTAGGAGAGATAAGTCAGTGTGTGTACTCACGTCTTGCCTATAGTAAGCCTGTACGTGTGTGCGGGAGTAGGTAGACTCAGGCCAGTAGAGCAGAGGGAACGCGTCGACACACCAACCAAACGTGATTCGAGTGAGTACCTTGGCTTGCAAGTGGTTGCTCATTCTGCCGTGCTGAGGATGCGGGAACCACAACAGGTGTTCTCCTCTGTTACTTTAGTGGTCTCGCGACACAAGATGTGTGTAGTCATACAGACGAACGGACTTGCGTTTAGTATTATTTACCCATAGCAGAAAAGCTCTTGAATAAGAGACAGGGGAAAACTAGTAATCTTTTATTTTTAACTACACATCGACGAGTATCAGTTCTGTCTAAATAAATGTGCATCTCAATTCACGGACATGTTCTCACTTTTATACGCATAGTTAAAGAAATAGAAACACAGATTATAATATTTTAATGAGCAAAGTTTTTTTTTTCTCTGCGTCTCCTCCACCCCTCTCTCTCTCTCTCACTCTCTCTCTCTCTCTCTCTCTCTGTTCTTCTCCTACCTCTTTTTTATTCCTTCGATTCAATTTTGATCTCAAATTAACTCAAGCAGCGCTGTTCTTTCCTCAAGTTCGCTCTTCTTCCCGGCCTCCATTCCTGTTAAGTTCATTAAGCGTTTTACCTTTCGGAGGGTTTTTACTTTTTGAGTGGGTGAGGGGGAAGGGATGGGGGAGTGAAGTGGGACGGGAAGATGGGGATGGGGGGGGGGGGGGTGCGCGAGTGACTAAAGGCCTGCCGAGCAAAGAACATCACGGGTTGTGAGGGGAGGGTGTAAATCTCAACGCGAGGGAAGAAGAGAAATATTATTTTCCACTACTTAGCAGCCCTACCAATTTTACCTACTCTCATTTTCTCACTCGCTTTCTTTCTCTCTCTCTCTCTCTCTCCCTCTCTGTCTTTACTTTCTCTTTCTCTTCTCTCCCCTCTCGAGCTCGTTTTATGAATATCAATTCTGTTTTATTTGTGTCATGAACCGCGTCTTAAAGCCCCTTTCTCCTCCTTCCCCGAAACGTTCCGGTTGTTTCGAGAAGTACTGGCCTCTGCTCGTTCATGTGTTTGGCTCGGTGGTGAAAATGCCTCCCAACTATCATCTAAGTGACGTGGTGCCATCAAAATATCACTAATCTACGTACCCTGCCAGGAGCGAAACATAACACATTCTCTTTCATAATGAACTTGAATGCTCTTCATAGCGAAGGGATGTGTAAGTACAGAGACGGACTTTATTTTAATATGCTCCTTATGCCCCACCCCGCAACCGCATCAGTTCTGCGTTATAAACAATTTGAATCACGGTAGAGTCTAATTCTCACTATCATGAAAGGGTTCTTAGAAAGCAAGACATGCATAACTCTGGCGGCCTTCTAACCGTTCTTCAAAGCTGCCTGTCGTGATTTCAACTAAGGTAATTTTTGCTAAGAACGACGTACCTGTAAAATGGCTTTGGGTGTGACTGCGAGCTGTTCAAGCACCCAGACCAGGCATTAATACGATTTCTTAAACTGCAGTACTCCTGCTTTTCTGAATCTGTACTGTAGGCTTACCTTGCCGGCCTTTTTCCCACACTTACTTAAGAAGGGGAGATTGCATTTTTTTTTTTCCCTGGCTCGTTATGGTTTCTTCACCCTTTTTCCCTGCCCCCTGTACCAACAGCACGCGAATCTACTATCATAATATTTTGTCTAGCCGTGTTGCAGTGCTTTTTACTAGAGCTCGGACTGCTAAGCCGAAGGAGGAAATCCTTGGCTGAAACCTGTACTTAGGCTAGTGCGAAAATCTGCCTCAGGTTTCTAGACTGCTCGTCACTTTTTTTCTTTCCGCTCCTGAAATCCTCTCATGCACCAGCCTGTCTCCTCTCCGAGAGCAGATTTTCAGTGGTTTTTGTCGAGTTTGTTGTCCTAACACTTGAACATGCTGTCGGTTAAAATAACCCTACCCCCCATAGAGTGCAAAAAGTTTGGACATTTTCTCAAATAAATTGTATTTCTTCGAAGTTCTCCAACCGATTGTATTAACTGATAAACACGTGTTATCTTAAACACGTCAAGGGTGTATGTTTAGGGTATTAAAGAGTTGTTAGGACAGAGTTGTCTTGAGAAAACAATCAGCTTTGTATATGCTTGAACACGCACCTTGCACCTTGTTTGTGCCTCAGGAGTGTCGTTGGTTGAGAAGGTGTCCTATAGATCTCATGTTAATGAAACAACTCAGCGTTTCCCTGGGAGTGACAACAAAATTGCTCTTTGATAAAAAATAGTAGTGAAGTCTCCACTTTTACGATCAGGTGACTTTGCTGCCAATGAAATATGTAGAGGATTGCCATGTAGATTGACAGGATTGTATTAGCAAGATGAGAGCAGGCACACAAGAAATTAGAAGTGACATGATATCCTACACAGGGGTAGATTTTCGCTAGACAGAGAGAAGAAAGGAGCAAGAAGGAACAGACACAAGATAGGTCAGAAACACATGGGGAGCAAGCGATGAGAGCTTTTGTAATCTGTAGGCGGAAAGGACATATTATGAAATGAAAGAAAATGGATTCACCATGCATAATTAATTTGCAACATAAATCAGAGACATATCAGTGTGTTAGTTCAAAAAGTCGGTGATTCATATTACATTATTATATTAAATACCCTCTGATATTTCCTGACATTTGATTTTGACACATTTTTTTGCTCGTGTTTGTTTGTTTGTTTGTTTAAATTGTTATTTTTCTGAGAGATTGATCGAAAATAAATATGTCAGTTTTGTTCGTTTTGTTGTTGTTGTTGTTTGGTCCGCACAGGCAAACCCACTTCGACAGTGTGTTCTAATAGCAAGTTTTTTTTCAGTTTCTATGTCTGTGTCTGTACCCCTCCCCCATGTCATATTATCTATTTCTGTTTGTGCTTGTATATCTTCGCAAATACATATTGTTATATTATGTGCCTCTCTGTCTCTCTCCGTGGTGCGCACATGGGTATGTATCATGTGTCTGTCTATCTGTGCTTTTTTTTTTTTTTTGAGATAAAGATTTTTTTCCCCCCTCTCTACTGTTTCATTTGTTGACTGTCCTTCATTTTATACAGTACCATATATAATTTGTACATGAAAATACATAGAAACGTGCTTTGTTGTTTAAAGAAATAACAACAACAACAACGACCAGAAAGGAACAGGGTGTCTTATGTCTCTTCAGTGCATAAATATGAAGAGACATTCGAATCATTATCCAGCTGCGGGCTACCCAGCATCTTAACTGAACTTTGTCAATGTACCAGGGTTCATAATGAAATTTGTATTTAAAGAAGACCCAGGTACGAGCGCTAGACTCGTTGAAGACGATCACAAATTGTATATTTTTACAGCGCGGTGAGTTCGGGGTGCTCAAAATAATTGTTTACGTAAGTAATTTTAGGGTGATTTCGTCGACACAAACCGTAACCTAAGGCAGACCACGGTTGCTGTGCTCGACGATTGACGCCGGTGATACATACCTACGTACCGGCACTGTTGTACTCTGCTAACATCTACACAGTGGTAGCGTTTTGGGTTTAAAAATATATTTACTGTAGAATAAAATAAAACGTCGGTAAGCCTCCGCTTTGCCTCCCTTAGCAAACATCAGTCCAGAGCGAACGTCGAGATAGCGCTAGTGGTTTACGTGAAGACAACATTCCACAGTATATGGCCAAAGTCACCCCCTTCCATCCACTTCTCCTGCATTCGTTTTCACCGGTTTGTATCCGTCTATCTTATCTCCCACTGGTTTCAGCTTGAAACGTATCTGCAGCTGAACATGAGGATGAGAATAAGATCGTTATCGTTTTAGTTCTGCTCAAGCAAACGCTTTAACCCTTTCCTCTCTAGTTTAAGATCTCTGTATGGTAATCTTGTATAAAAATATATATAAACTATAAAATGTTCCCAATTTATACTATACTTTTTGCTCCGCGTTTGTGGTCTTACTGAGCAAACATCGTGAGTGCGAGAGCTATAGTTTGAAACGAGGTCTCTAAATCCTAGTCCTGACAATTTTGGCAGCTATAGAGTTAAGTGAAATGTTTTCAGGGGGATAAATTGGAGAGAGGGAGCCCAGTGTATTTTTAGCCGATTTCGTTTAAATTGAGCAAACATCGAACAGCTGATGATTGCTGGCCGTCGAAAGGCCTAGGGTGCATGCAATTGAAAGTGTGCATTCTTTCACCTTGAACTTGACAGCGTTGTTTCCCCTTCAGGATCAGAGGCTTTCTCATGGCATTTGTTTTTGAGAGACGGCGCATCTAAATGTATGGGTATCTGTTTCTCCCCAGTTTCACAAGCAGTTGCACCCAAGATGCATCATAGTGTTCAGAGAGAGAGAGAGAGAGAGAGAGAGAGAGAAAGAGCAGGGGGAAGGACGGGGGAGAAGCTAAATGAGAAGAACAAGATGAGGAGGAGGAAGAAAATGGAGAGAAAAGAAAAAAAAATTGTTTTCCGTATTGTTTCTAAGGGGGGGGGAGGGGGTGACGAGGAGGATTCTGCGTGGTTTTGAGTTTTTACACAATTTACACTGGTCCTTCCTTCTCTTCTCTTCCTCCCCCCCCCCCCCCCCAATCTCTCGGTCTCTCTCCAACTCTCCGTCTTTTTGTCTGTCTCTCTCCCTCTCTTTCACACTTACCTTTTTCACAATAACCATGTTTATTCTCGGTATAGAACTTATCAGTTGGGGGGGGGGGTGAAGCTGTCTTAGTAGTGATGCTGTTGTTGATGTCGAATGTAAAGTTAACCAGGCAAGACCGTTCCAGGTGAGGGGTTGTCGTTAAAAGCACGAAGCGCCGACTCTTTTAGTTTTTAGTAAGCTGTTGTCAGTTGAAGCCGGCTGAGGTAAAACGTGTTGGAGAAGGGGGAGGGGAAGGGCGGAGGAGGTAAGGACAGTAATTCTTTGCTACGAAGATGGGGGACATAGCTAGAGCTGCTTGGCTGGTCAGAGATAATAGAGGTAAGCTAGTCCGGTACAAGTTAGTTGTGTGTGTCTTTAGCGTGACGTGGGCAAAAAGATGGCGAGAGAAAGACATGGGAAGGACCCTCTGTCCCTCTGCTATCCAAATTTACCTTTCCTGTACTGTAACTGCAACAGTGTCCCCATACCACTCCAAACTACTCCCATCCCCTTCTTGGGGGGGGGGGGGGGGAGGGGGGGGGGGGGGGGGGGGGGGGGGGGGGGGGGGGGGGAGGGGGGGGGGGGAGGAGGGG
>JBCAUA010320914.1:0-19183 GCA_038406235.1 Peronia verruculata | reverse complement strand
TAGATAGATAGATAGATAGATAGATAGATAGATAGATAGATAGATAGATAGATAGATAGATAGATAGATAGAAGAAAAAGAGAGAGATGAGTTAAAGAATGAGACATATATACACAACAGAGGAGAAGCGAAGATTATAATATTAACCAATTTTGAACACTGAATCATGTTTTACGACTCGTTACCATTGTTTACAGTCTTCAACATCATAACTGAGACATTATCCTTATGCTGTCTCTATCATCGGTGTGCCTGTTGTAAAACATTGCTTGTTTATTACCGCAATTATTTTCTTTGGTCTCATTTATCACAATTATCATTTCCATCAATTTAATGGTTGTCGTGTCATCATCGCTATTGGGTGAAGGCCATTTTCGTTGCCATCATCATAACTATCACTGAATTATTATTTCCATATCAATTCACCGCACTGCTTAACCCTAAACATGCAAACCAGCTTCCGACCCACGCACATGAAAACACAAACCCGTGCATATCAAACTCTCTCTCTCTCTCTCTCTCTCCATAAGCACAACCCTCACACTTTCTCTCCTTCTTCCTCTCCAAATACTGCACAGAAAGATGCCCACGAAGGCACGCATCTACATACACCATCATTTTATTTCTTTATTTCTCTTTCTTTCCTGCTTGTTTCTTTCTTCCTGAAATCTTTCTTTCTATTTCCTTATTTTTCTTCTTCTCCTCATGCCCTATCACCTCTTGCCGTTAAAGCTAATCGCTCCGTCCAAAATATTACAGAATCGCCATACTGTGTAATCGGCAGGAGTATACGGCAATTCAACTGAACAAAGTAACCGCCTATATACTGATATGTATCACACTTGGAAACATGAATAACAACTATAACATTTCTTTCCTCTTTATCTCCATCTGCTCCCCCACCACCCTTTTCCTCACATTCTTTCTCCACGTCTCTTCTATTCCCTCCATATTTCCACAGTTCGAACAAAGCATTTACATCTCTTTGGTCAAAACTTGCTGACACTGTATCAGGATCGCCACTGACTTTATAATGATAACTGCCCTGTGCCACTAAAATATGTCCACTCACAAGAATGACTCAATCAGATCTTCTTTCACTTCTTTCACTTTTCATCTCTTTATTTTCCTCCCTCCTCTCCTTCACATCTCTTACATTTTTGTCCCTGTTGTTAAAGACCCCCCCCTCCCCCTCCTTTTTTCCTTTAAAACTCACGTTTTATGCCACCCTTGCTTCATTAAATGCAAAATATATTTTGCCATATTTCATTTCATGAGTTATTTGACAATGGAGCTGCTGTTCTCTGCAATGTACTTGCAGAATGAAAAAAGGTGGGAGGAGGTTGGGGGGGGGGGGCACATTCCCTTTCTTCTCCTCTTCTTTCTATTTTGCCCTCCCCTTTCCTTTCTTCGTATTCATATCCCACAACTCGCCCATGTCCTTCCCTTGTTCCTGTCTTTCTAAGCCCGTGCCATTGACACTCTCACGGTGACACACCCAACGACTGTCAGCGTGAAAAGTTGCCAACAAACGGCCTAACTGAACACCATGGCTTTGTCCATGGAGTGGCTCCAGACGTTCCCCAAGTTACTGCCCAATGGTCAGTCTGTATTGTGGGTTTGCATTATTTTGTTTGCCAGCAGTTTAGCGGTGTGCCGAGAAGTCAATGCCTAGACCTTGGGTACACCACGCTGGACTCTGTCAGACTGTGGTGCTTCAACGGCGATACGCAGTGTGAATTTTCTGGCTTGCTTGGGTGTCTGGACATTGTATGCATGCACTGGGGGTCCAATTTGTAACGTTTTCTATGCACTCGTCAGCAGGGCAAACAAATCCATTTAAATTGTGAAGTCACATAGAAGCTAATTCTCCAGTGACTGGCTGAGAAACTGTTGATACAACCCATTATGTTATACAATTTGATATATTTACAAAGTGATGTTAACGATATCTTCATTCTGTGGTGTTATATTTCGCATTCCCCCTGTTCCCTATCCCCTTTTTGACCCTCTCCCCCACCCCAACCCCCCTTTTTTAATGAAGACGTTCCATCCTATCTCATTCCCTTTTCTCTCTCCCAGTCTCTGGTTTTCATGCCCACTTTTTTTCTTTTGGCGCATACACTTACGATTAGAAATCCGTTGCTCATGCCTCGATCAACATTATTCTAGAGTTACAATGGGCCACCACAGCCGCTCGGAACATCAGATGCTGAGTGAAAAAGACCAGCATCAACGGCATCAACTCTGACACTCTCCATACAAGTCACCCACACCTTTCCACACATGCAATCCACACTCCTTAAAGCCGTAGCATCAAACTACAAACCGGCTGAAGTTGCAAAGCTACACCAACAGCAACACGTCCAAGAGCCCTGCACAATGGGATCCTGACACAAACATGGACACGCAAACACACGAAACACCGCTACTCGTGTTATATCAAATGGAAAACAGCCTCCGGCCTGCCTCTGTATCGGGTGTGAAGACCGCTTTAGTGGATCAATCACACGAGAGCGAAACAACACGCATCCCGGCTTTCAACTACCAATCAAAACTTTACCACCTTCCAACGTTCTGTGATATCAAAATGCCCCTTCCCAGCTTCTTTAGAGGAGGATAATAATATCTAGAGCTTCTGAAGTTGCAGACAAGGGAAAAGTTGATGGGCATCCGGTCCAAAATGGCATCTTGGGTTTCATCTCCGTATTGAGCATGTATACAGGATGACGCGAGCTGGCAAAAGTCGGATAGAGCTTTTGGGTTTTAAGGTGATTCAGGAAAGTCCCAGCACAAAGGAATACAGGACTTATCCTATAAAAATCCTGAGCTCTGAGAAATGTGATAGCAGTCCACACTTCACGCCCATAGAAGCTGAGCGTGATGCTTAAATTGAGGAAGTTCAGAATAAAAAGATTAGATAGACACAGAAAATCACTCCCTCGCGAATACAGAATAACTTGGTGAAACTTCAAACCCACAAAAAAGCAATGTAAGCAAGGGGAAGATCACTACCGAGATGAAACGGTGTCTATCTAAATATGTGATTTACAAAATGAGGCCCAATGCTGCAACCTTGAAAACAGAGTTAAGTACTTAAGTGTGCTATCTTTCCATCTGTGAAACAAGCCTTGAAATTTGTCACATCACCATATGCTTGAAATACATGAATACGATTGTTTTAATCGTTAACTAAATAGGAACAAATTTTGTTTTTCATTCCCAGTCTTGACAGTAAAATTCACATCTACAATAGCTGACACAATGTGTGTCATTAATAATCTGTTCCTTGTTCAAATTTTCGACAACTTCAGAAAATGTGATATAAGCCAGTATGCTACTTTGGTAAACGCCTTTCAGCCACCTGCGGGCGGCTATCTCGGCCTTAACAAATATGGGTTGAGCGTGGTTTTCTCAAAGTATTTTGACAGGTGCTTCTATTATTGTCACAAAGTACGTTGTCATATAAGTACTGAAAAGATCAAATGACTCATTACGCTCAACATTCTGCACGTTGCCATTGAAATTTCACTCAAACTCGCCTTCTCTTTTTTCATAACCTCGCCCCCCTCCCTTTTCCCCCTGTTTCACATGGGGACAAAAAGAACAAAACAAAATTAGAGCCACTTCAGACAGACCACTCAGTTCCACTATCAATGAATAATTATTTCACATTATCTATAAGCCAGCACATTTGCACAACATGTCGAGTACAAGATGTGATGTCACTGACCACAATACTTGTTGTGTCCGGCGGACGTTCTGTGATGTCATCATGATACAAAGGGGACTTTTAATAATGTGTGTGTGTGTGTGTGTGTGGCGTGCGAGGACAGACAGAAAGAGAGAGAGAGAGAGAGAGAGAGAGAGACTGGTAAAAACAAAAGTGTCATGTGTCATCATCCAAGCTTTGTATTCAGGACCGCTCTAGCTAGCCATCAAAAGTGGTTAATGGACCAATAAGACTATTGGTATAGGTAGTATGTACCATTACTTTTTCAGATAGTGCCAGTACAGTACGATAATAGTGTTTTTCATTGTAAAATACTTGTCTGATGTTGTCACTGACGTCATCGCCGCTGTACAGTAACTATGACAAAACAAGATATCATATCAACCTATCAGCCTGATTTTTTTTTTTTTTTCTTTATAGTGCGGATATCTTTAGACTTCAGATTTTTTTTTCATAAGTTATTACTGTGTCACCTTAAAAGTAAATAAACAAATAAATTAGGGGAGGGAGGGGGGAGAAGGGGAAAGAAGACTTATTGTCTTACGTGAACAATAAACATGAACAGAATCACACAAAATAAATATGGAGCAGAACAAAGATATTGAGGTATCGAAATTTACTGCTAATGACTACATCAAATTGATCCTTTTAATCACGTTCGTATCACACTGTGCAATTTGTTCAGTCACATTACTCTCTTATAAATCTGACCACTTTTATAGTATTCTGTGTCTTTTTGCTCAAATTTCCCACACTTTGAAACCACAGAGAGAAAGTGAAATCCCTTCCTGGTGCGAGTAGTCAAATGAAGCTTCGGAAGAAAGAGGGGAACGACAAAGAGAGGAGGGGTGGGTATTGTACGAGAGGCAACAGTGTTAATCTCAACTGAGTACAACATCGCAGCAAAGATCCGATAATTTACCGAGATGTCTGAATTTTTACGATGTGGCTTTATCCCTCCAATTGATCAAATACTGCTGGCTGCCTCAGAGATTCATCACAGTGGGTTACCGGTGACAGTTTATGAATCTATTGACTGTTCCCAGGCTAGCAGCACGGGTCGTGAGAGGAGCAGGTACACAGGAAGGGGGGGGGGGGGGGGGGGAGAAATCCTCTGGGACATCAGGGTGATTTGGTTGTTGGCAAATTAAATAGGTCATGGGGATATAGGGTGGGGGGCAATCCCTGAACAAGTGACTCTGATTGTCCGAGCCGCGCCTGACTGTAGGCAGACGAAGATGCAAAGATTTGCGATGCAAGTGGACAAAAGCCAAGATGTTATTGTTGTTTACACGGACAATAGGCAGAACATTGGAGCGCTAGCCTTCCCTATCCAGCATCGCAGTCTTTTCCTCTTCACCTTCTTCTTTATTCTTTCGTTTTTTTTTTTTTTTTCATTTCATCTTCCCCTTCTGGTCGATTGTTAGGAAGGAACAAGAAACTACACCAAGGCAAATAAAGCCCAGATATGAATGGCAGTCATTAAACAGTAAGAGCTACAATACAAATGAGGATTTGACGAGGCGAAACGAGGTTACGCAAACATATTATAAAAGATGGAGAATAAGACTCGGGACAATATGATGGGAAATAAAACTGAATGGCACAGACATTTTCTTTTTTTTTTTTTTTTGAAAGAAAGGGGTTTGAGTTCAATGGTGATAATATGATGTACAATATGGCTCAATGTTCACAGAAGCTCTTCATTCTTGCTTCTGAATAATAAAGTCGCTAATCCTTTGGAAACTATCCTCTGTCTTATTAAAAAAAAAAAAAAAATGTGCCTCCCCGTTCCCCGGTTTAGGGGATGATAAAATACCGTTTTGAAGCGGCATCAGACATATTATTATGAAGAGAGAGACCACTGAGGGTGTGCGTCTAATAGTGTTGAGGCTCTAAATCGGGACTCCCGAGATGCACCGATTCATTTGTTGCATTACTTCAAGACATAGTCAAAATCTAGAAGCATCTGGATAGCATTAGATAAGAAGGCACTTAGGCAGATTCACGCTCCCTCTCTCTCCCAGACAACCAGCAAAACTAATCAGTCTGCTATTCATCAAACGTCTGTTTCATCCCTCCACTTGATGGGAGTTAATTTTATCCTAAGTGTCAGTCAATCTAACCTCAGGCAACTTTTCTTCACAGAGCTTCATAATATTCACATCCAAAACTGAAAATCCTGGAGTATCACCGACAAGGGTGATTTGCCTGAGATTGTTTTTCAGGCAGATATGTGATCTCCATCGATGACTGAAGGGCGGTTCATACACTCAAAAGTGATGGAATGGCACTCCATACAGCTAGTGAATAAGTACTAAGGCTGAATATAACGAACAAAAATCTCGGTAACCGTCACCTTGACAGGACCGAAAGATCTTGCCCCAAGGGACCACAAACCCCAAGTCTGTACAACCCTTCAAGATAATCTGCAATCAACTTTCATTCTGGGAGGCTGGTGACGGGGCCAGTGATGTGCAGTTCTCCCGTGACATATGAATAGTGACAATACTTAGTGAAACTACACAGGTATGAGTTGCCATCAAGCACTGGGCAATCCGGAAAACTGAAAAGCTTAACCATTATAAGTAGAACTATTGGCTTCGATGAGCAAGGATGACGATTTCAATACGGCATTCTCTCTACTGGACTGATTCTTCATGCTGAAAGTGACCATGGTCATATCAACAATGACTATTGAGTTTGATGGCTCTATTGTCCAGGAGTGTAATGTCTAACGATGAGGTTGTTGTCGAAATTACATTCTGATTCACTGAGTTGGTATCTAGCGAAACTCAGAATCAATAATAGATCGTGAGGAGTTGGTCGGAGTAGTACCAGCCCTGGGCCATGCGTCCGGGTATTGTGATAATTTATACCAAGTCCACCCTAGAAAACTCTTGGGTGATGATTGGAACTGTGGACAAAAACACTGAAGGTGATGATTACCACAAAGAGTTTATGTGGTTTTCAATGGAAGAAATTGATATTCATGTTGATTCTACTGGGTTACTTTGGTTGCTAAAAGTGACAGTAAATCGCATGAGCAAACTCATTACCATGTTTGTCTCTCTGTCCTCTTCCTCTCTCACATCTTTTACTAGTTTTTCACTCGTTGTAAAAAGGATGATTGACAAAAGACAAGAGAAATGGCGTTTTACATATTGATGTCTTTTTCCAACATTTCCGCCAACCGTCTGTATTCAAGTTCTTTGCTGACAAGGATATCAAATAAGTTGTTCGTTTTGTTTTATTTTTTTTTTTTGTCCCCCTCCCCCCTCTCTTCCGGCTCGTAACTTTTGGTTTTATTCTTTTACTTCTCATTTTATTCCATTCTCTTAATACAATTTTGTCTAAGATCATCATTAATAGATTCCATCGCCTCACGAGACTGTCGTTACAATATCCTATTGCATTCCTTGCTCTATAATTTCACAAACCTCATGAAAATTGACAATAAATCGAAAACATATGTTCATATGTCTGTTGATGGATCTACCAAATCTGTACCCTAAAACCAACATATTGTTGTGGTTTTGATGAGGCATACAACAACTTTCCGTCTACTAAGAATTAAACATGGTATCCTAAAGACCTTCACAAACTGTTCTCATCTACAACTTATTCAAAGGCACTCTGTGGAACCAACAAGGCTGGAATCTTTCGATGGCAGAAACTATGTCTAAAAGCTGAATTTTGTTGTATAGTGTTGCCAATGTATGCACAGGTTCTCCGTAAAAAAAAAGCTGGCATTTCCATCAGATGATACCCTGAGGCTAATATGAAGCTATGTTTTAAGATTAGTAACGACCATTCTGTGGAGTGCGGAGGACTCGAGTTCTCTTGTTCATTTGTTCTTATTCATCTGTCCATTAGCCTCCAGATGGAGATATTCTGCTAGAGCAACCGCTGGTGAGCGTCAGTGGAAGGCAGGGAAATGTCTGACTTTGAGTTTGAGAGCAGGGGGTAAACTCGGTCGCTGAGCTATGATCAATGTGCAGGTAAGCGACAACGGACCGCGGAGAAGAGCAAAGGAGTTATAATCTGGCAGAATTACAAGGAACAATTATTATAACAAATTTTAAAAAGTATCATGATAGAAAGCTAAGTTTTGACATGAGTGTTGCTGTATATTGTACAGCAGATTGGTCACCTTTTACTATAAGAGAACGTTTCCTACGTGGAAGAAATATTTATACGATTTTGTACCTGGAGTGAGGATAACTTTCCTTGTCCTATTAACCACGATGTTGAAGGTCAGGAGAGATCAGGAATGAAATTATTGTGTAACAGGGGCTGATCAGGGGCTGCGGTGCAAAATGTATTGGGTAAGGCAAGGACCGCGGTTAAAGAGCGTAAAGAGAACGTGGCGCAAAGGAAATAATATTTCTCTATCGGTTGGAGAAAACACGCGCGCGCGCGCCCATTGTTTGCGCTCGTTCATTAAGAGTCCACTCCTATGGTCTGGTCCAAACAGTTCCGGTTTCCATGCAGGGCTCCCTAAAAGATATATAATTCATTAAAGAAGTGACACAGTTCAAACAGAACAGTTACCTACCGCGGGCGATGCTCTCTTTGCAGGTGGATATTCATGTATCGGGTATGTGGAAGACCACAAAAGACAACGTTTGACAATAAAGCTAGGTATGTCTTAAATCAGTCAAGCGGACGGGTCAAGACAACAAAGACTGAGACTGTCCTCTCAATACTTTATATGACTTTACATTCTGGAGCAGGCCATTAAAACTGCTCCGGGTCCCCGCTTACAGGGGGAAGAGGAGGAGAAGTATCCACGTGTCGAACATGCTAAGTGAGGGAACTCGAACCCTCCAATCAAGCGTGACGTTGCTTCTGATTGACGTAAACTGTTTTGAGTCCCGGCGCAAATGGCATAAATTAAGTGCGCCAGTTGATGGCAGCTACCAGCCTGGAACTTGTTTAGCGCTGAGTGTGCCCGTGGGACTGGCCTCATAGATTCACTTCATGTCAGCCTGCGCCCTCATCTTGCTTTTGGTTCAAGCATCGCATTAGCATCTTCCAGCTTGTAGCACACAGGCAATGAAGCGTCAGTCTGAGCTCTATTCAAGCTTCCTTTTAAAAAAAAAAAATATATATGTACATGTTTATAATGTAGAAATATCTCGGCTACCAAATTATTGCAGTTTTATTGTGTGGAACCCAATAGCTTTTAAAGTGCCCCCCCCCCTTTTTTTTCCTCCTCCCCCCCCCTTTTTTTCGGGATGTCTTGCTGTACTTTTATTTGTAATTCGTCATTTTAGCCTATACGTCGATATCATTATTGTTATCATTATGCCACCTTGTAATTTTTTTTTTTAATTTGCTGTAACCGTTCCCAACTATTAATACCCCCCCCCCCCCAATTCCTTTAAAGTAATGAAAACAACAGTAACAATAATCTAGAATACCATTAGAGAAATGTCAGCCGATAAATAGCAACAACAAGAGGTAACCAATCATCCCATATCCATACACATCACTCTCTGTTATCGATTCTGTCTCTGTTTCCAGCGATGATTCACCCTAAGCCAACGTTCTACCATGAAGTACCGTCACCTACCAAAGAATTACCGACCAATCCATGTCCTAATATGACATTTTATTGAAAGGAAAGGGGGACAGGAAATGTGTTTAGAGGGAAGGGGTGGCCAGTGACAACATAACAATGACGATTCTTAAATACAAGGCAAGAGAAGAAGGGGAAGGGGTTTAACAACGTGCCACAATATTGTCTCATCAATAATACAAATTAAATACCAGCTCGGTGCCTGTGACATGCATGAATACACTATACCGCTTCTTTAAAATTGATGTACCATTCGAATGTTTGAACCACTCTGTTCTATTCAGATGTCTCTGTAGCCATTGATATGCCTGTGAAACACTGGGTATAATGCTGTGGGACTTCTCCACCACAACAAGAGCTGATGGCCTTTTAAAATTCTATCCTTGACTAATCGTATTTCCATCAAGACCTGCCATTCTCCGCTCTCATCATTCACCGACCAAAACCTGATCTCTAGCGCTCTTCAAAAGCTCGCAGTGAAAGTGACAGTGAACCTGGTGAGTACACCTATAATTCCCCCATGTCTCTCTCTCACTCTCTTTCCCCACCCTTCTCCCTGATCACCTTTTACCAGCCTTTAACCGGCGTGAAAAGACGATTGACAAAAGACAAGAGAAATAATGTCGTTTTTACTTATTGATGTGTTCATCCACGCTTCCGCCCGCTGCCTGCATTCAAGCTCCCGGCTCTAATGCCACAAGAAATGGTGAGCATTCAGCAGGGATGGACGGCATAGAACTGATCCCATTGTCCGCTATTGTTTGACGTTCCGTCCATCCTCCCAGCTCTACGGGACGCGCCCATTGTCCGCGCTGTTTTCTGTGTATTGTGAGAGATTAGATCACGCCTGCCGTGAAATGGACTTGCCGTTAACTGAGCACTCGCTCATCCTGCCCTCTCACTATAAGCCTGCAGCACGTTCAGTAGAAAGGCCAGAAGGAGCTGCTGCTATTGCTGGTGCCTGTTATGTTTTGTCTCACCTTTGTTTTCCTTTCTCTCCCCCTTTTTCTCCCCATCATCCCTGGCTCTCCACTATTCAACTGATCAGTTGTAGTCCAGCTTTAAAAGCCGGGGGCTTCCACCTGAGCACGCGCCATAGCGACCGTGCCTTTAAAAGGTTAGACAACCAAGCCATTGTCTCCATCAAACTGTCTTTTCATTTGTCTGTTTTTTCTTTTTCTGATCCCGAGCAGGAATCGTCCAAGATCCGTGCATACAGGCAGAGGTGTACTTTCTCTTCCACAGGCCCGATCGATATTGGGTTTCTTCAGAATACCCAGGCATCCACTTCACTGAAGCCATCAAACTCATACCTTGTATCCCCCCCCCCCTCTGAAAACTACAATAAAAAAGGCTGGGTGGAGGTGAGTCGTGTTGTGTGGTTTGGATGGGGGGGGGGGGGGAAGAACAACTATACAAATGGTGACAGAACCTGTCTTCTTCTTTATTTTCATCCCTCATCGTTTCATTTTCATTTTTCTCTTCACAGACAAGACAAGAAATGAAGGTCCAATTTGCACTAAGTTTTCTTCTGAGAGAGTCCTGCACAGCAAAGACATGTTCCGGATGACCGGTTCTCCTCTGTAAAGACTGGTTGGACTGACGGATTCCCCTTGGGGTTTGAGGAAGAACAGTCAAATCTCTTCAGAAATTCCAATCGGACATTTTCACAGCCATTAGACAGCGAATGGATCTTGAAACGCCCAAACCATTTCGCTCCCGTCGGTTGGACAATCAAGATCTAATGTCATGTTCAACACAAAAACAAAAATGAGTTTTTTTTTTTTTTTCATCTGTGGAAAGAGGTAATTAATCCTTAAGCCTTCTCCTTAAAAGCGTTACATACTTTGTCAATCATGGATTGGCTAAATGATGCATACACAAATGTGCCGTGTTGCAAGCGGCCCATGTTGGATGTTACAGATGCATTATTCTAAATTCATTTGTCTTGGTCAACGCAGTATTGTTCTCCCTCCTCTTCCTATTTTTCATACAGAAATGGTACAAAACTGGAAAACTCGCAAAACAATGTGGAGGATAGATACACAATGAAAGTAACAGGCATTTATACAGCTAGACAAAAGAAAGAAAGAACGAAAGAAAGACAGAAAGAATGAATGAACGAAAGAATTGAAGAGAGAAAGACACAATAAAAGACAGAAAAAAACAGCGTCTTGGTTTCATCGCCTTCATTTTAACTAGTCTTTGTTTAAGATGCACATAGCTTGACGTTGCCTGGCAACGGTTTCTTTCAATCCTGAACACGGTCTGTTCTTTCTTCATTCACCTTTTCGCCACCACCATGTCCCAGGATCACAGATTCTAGCACAGAGGAGTCAACAAAACGCCATCTAGAATCCTGACGGTCCAAAGATTAAGCTGAAGTGCAGTCCTCATTGAGATTGCCCTGATGGTGTCTGCCATGTTTACCATCTCTCCATCTCTCTGACTCCTTTTCTTTCTGCACTGTTCGTTCCTTTCGCTTGGCTACATCATGACCAATGTTGGCAGTCGGAGAGGTTTACACTTCCGAACTCCAAAACACCTGTGCGCGGACTCATGCCGCAGCTATTTATCGCCGGACTCCTCCTATTTTCTGTGCAAATTCCGCTACAGCCCTGGCCACAATGGCCTGACAATGTTCCTACCCCGGGTGGCCGCCAAAACACCCGGGCGTGTTTCAATGCCTTGTATGAGACTTCGACCCGCTCTTATGTTTGATTTACGACCTATCCTTTTGTGGTGTAGTCTACACTGATCTCCGCTACACCCTTCTCTTTCTCCTCCTCCCTCACTGCCTTCATTTGAAACGCCCTTCCTCTCCCTTACCTAAACGTTTGATCCTTTATCTTGTCTCTTGTGTGATCTTCTCACCTGGCCAACAGAAACTTTCCTGTCATCTTCTTCCTCTCCTTCTATATCTCTCCCCCCCCCCCCCAACCCTATTCATGCGCATACCTAATCTTTTCCCTCGTTTTTTTCTTATCTTTCTCTTCCTTTTCCAATGTTTTTCCACTGCCCCCTGTTGGGGGGGGGGGGGGGAAATTGTTTTCCATCTTGTCATGTTTTAGCCGAAATGTCATTTTTACGCCTCGCCTCTCTATCTCTGACCAAGGTCTCTACTGCTTTTGACTGTCCAAACGCGATACATTTTCAAAAATTATTATTACTTTTAATCCATGCACCCCAAACTTGTTCTTCTTCTTCTTCTTTTTTCTAATGTCTTATGTGTAGTTTCCTATTACCTTTCTGATATCCATTGCTCATCCAGGATGTTCTCTAACCATCCCTCTCGCCTGTTTCTTATCTGTATCTGATCCTCCAGCCTATAATCTTGTCAGTTCACAGTCGTAATCTCTTCCTTTCACCACTCCCTACAGCACCCACTTGCCATGTCTCCAGTCCTGGACCTGTCTTAGTGTGTGGTTGATGTCAGCACTGCATCTTAATACCATTATATGCAAAGGTGAGATGACTTTCTCCATTCATAAATATCACCATTCCTGATGTACTGCAATCGTAGGCCTGCTGGTCTGGGAAGCTGGGACATTGCCACAAAATCAACAGCGCTAGCAATGCCATGCTCACTGATGAAAAAGATGTTATCGTTTACTTAGGCATATTATTTGTTTATTGCAGCCTGAGTCCGCAGTGGCTGATGTGAGATTCAAACGAACACTGTGTCTTGCTTCGCCAGGATCATAATATATGCTTGCATTATCCGTCCCCATTGATACAAATGGCTTTGATCAATCACAGGTCGGTTTCTCGGGTTTTTTTTTTTTTATACAATCCCGTTCAGTGGACGCTCAAAATCTATTTTTTAAACAAGAACTTTTACCCGATCCATTGAAGGTTTGACATTTCATTTTGAAGTACACAGACTGTCTTGCTGTGGAAAAGGATGAGAGCTATGTAAAAATAAATGTTGCAACAAAGTGCGATGTGGGCGCTATCTTCAAACTCTTTGTTTCTGCTTTGTATACAGATTTGAAAGTTGACTGCCTGCTAAAGTTCCCCCCCCCCCCTCCCCTCCCCATCTCAACTGGATTGAGATATCGCACAGATCAATACTAATAGCTTTGCTAAAGACTTTTTCAATGAATAGACCGTCTCCATTGGTCTCCATGCTAGTCTCCATTGGGAAGGTCCTGTGCACACCACAGTTCTGCACACCAGGTGGCCAGCGTATTGACAGCGTTGTTCATGCCTATATTACTCAGTTATTCACCGCTAGTGGAACGCTACTTTAACTATATTTTTCTGATATATTATTTCGATTGATTTAGTGCTGGCACCCTTTTTGCCTTTCTAGCGTCAAATAATAATTAAAAAAAAACAAAAAAACAAACAAAAAAAAAAAAAAAACCTCATCGTACCACTTTCTGAACACGATCCTTGATTTAATGAACAAACTGCTCACTATCTTGCATAATCCAAGTCTGGAATGAGCTCACTCCAGAACGTCTGTCGCACAGTGACATGAAGAATATTAATTAAACTGTACTGATCTCTATTATTATTATTATTTTTTTTTCTGTATCTCTTGTGACACCTACCAATATTCTAACTATGGATGACGACAGCTCCAATCAGAGACACATAAAACTATAGTACGGCAAAAGTTACCTCTGTCTCAGTCCATTCAGTAATGGAAAATAAACGAGATGCCACGTGACCAAATAAGCTTGTGAGTATGACTTTTTCGCTCGGACAAACGTGTATGTGTGTGTGAGTGTGTGTGTGTGAGCGCGCGTGCGCGCGCGCAGAACGATAGAAGTGTTATATACCAAACTAGTAATTGATACTGGGTGAGGTTTTGGTCTAAGATCTGTCACATAATAAAGAAGAAACTGTAATATTGTGATGAAGCCTGATGATGAGCATGCACCTGTGTTACCGGACCATGACTCAATGTGTCTCTTTCTGCAACTACAAAGCACTGAGCAAGAGTAAACGTGAAATAAATAAACTTCTACTACAACTCGTACGTGCCTCTAAAGTCTTCTTTTTATTCCTCCCTTCCGTGTCCGTTCACCACACCAGTGATCATACAAACGAACGCTGGAAAAAAAAAAAAAAAACCTGTAGTCCCTGTCAGAGACAAATGATTGAAGTAAATCCGTTGATGTTTCTTCTCATCTCGGTGGATGAAGGCAAATTATGACTGTCTCTTATGGTGAAAGCAATCAATGATCAGATCATGGACATACAAAATGAAACAATCATCGGAAGGATTTGCACACCACCCACGACAGGGCAATTAAAAACTGATCAGTGAACACATTCATATGTCTGTATGTCCATATTTCCTTCTTTCTGTGCTCCATTCACTCTTCCTTTACTTCTCTTTCTTTCTCTTTCTCTCTCTTTCATCCATCTCCCTTCAGCGTCATCGCTCTCTAGGCCACACAAATAACTGCGGTAAGACACCCACAAAGCCTTTTCTGAAATCATTAAAATGAGACCAACTTTTTTCCTAAAACCACACAGCTTGTCAATTCGTTTCATATCTAGACTTTGAACGCTTTTGCTTCCCTCGGGATTCACAACGATTTGATCGCTTGACTAAGTCTGAATATTCCTGCTCCTCTCACTGCGGGATGAAAGGGAAACGCTCCTACGGTGACTTTCGGCCGACAAGCTGAAGTTGAATGTGGACCCCAAAACTACTGCAAGTTTTGGCAACTCCAATAAACAATATGTCTCTTGGTCCTAAGCCTGGAGCTAATCAAGGCAAACAAAAGAACAGAGATCAGTTTCGTTTCCAGCCCACGGCCAGAGCTCCCAGATATGGCATCGAAAAATAAATACGAGTTAAAGAAAGAAAGAAAGAAAAAAAGAGATGCCTTTGATGATTTAAAGCATATATGTTTCTCATAGCCACACGGCAATGTGGAGATTACCCCGTTTAGGCGTATGCTTTTTATACGGATTTTACTTCTGAGTGTCACTATCTGCGTTCCTTTGTGGACAGATGAAAGTGACAAGATGGCATGGCTGATGAAGACGGCAACCGCTTTCATCGTGACAACAAGAGACATCGGTCGTCAAGATGAAAGTGCAGGTATAAATGACGGCAGGATGATGATTTTGATCATTTTTTTTTTTCATTTTATTCTTTTCCGTTTTTTCTCTCCCCTGTGCTTTCCGTCTGGGCGAGAAAACAGGAAATGAAAACAAGATGAAGCTAGTGAAACGGTGATGAGCTGAAATTTTGGAGGAGGGCGGCAAGGTGAAGGCACCAGAAAGGTAGAATACGCAGGATCACCTCGGCAACATTTCAAAACTGTGTGTTCATATCAGTTAGAAGGCACAGATTCTGCAGATAACCCTAAAACTGAAAACATGGAGATCAAATGGTTGGATAGACTAGAGTGGTGTGAGTGGCACTTGTCAGGAGTGCTGGCCGCAGGACCCAATACTGTCACCTGCACAAGGTTTGCAACAGATGACATGAACATCATTGCTGGTCAAAATTGTCCACCAGCAGTACAATTTGCTGAGGCACACTAGACCATTGCTATTAACCTGATCTTGAAATTGTTGGAAGGGAAGGTATCAAACGGACGAATGAGGCATTTCGAGATCGGTTAGATGGCCGAGGAAACATCGCTCACATTATGGGTTTGCGTATGTGGTGTGACATGTCTGAATGCTTATCATTCGTCAAGATTTTTGTCCGCTATGGCCAGAGGACGTAAACAAATCGCAGATCAGCGTGGGAGTGAAAATCCTGGGTCATGTGACTTTTCTCGAAAAAAGAAGAAACAAGAAAAAACAAAATATGCCCTGGGTTCATGCTGGCTGTATAAAATACACCTATAATCCGATTTTAATTTCTGCGATGGACGGGTTGAAATTCTTGTATCTGGATCTGTACAAAAAAAAAAAAACAAAAACGGAAAGTCGCGTGCTGGACGCACCATGTGGAAGACGGGCTCACTACTTCAAAAAAGGGTCGGCGCGAGTCGGTCACCTGGACCGCTGGAGAGCTGAGGTTCGGATCCACATCAAAGTACAGATTTGCCATCTCCTGATCGTATCGCTAACCAGCTTAGCATCACAGGTTTAATGGTCGGAAGATGACGAGTGAACGTCGCTATTTTGAAACTACCACAGGACGCAACTCTTTGGCAGTGATGCTGTATTTATGTATGAATGTATGCGTCTATCTTCCTTATCATGGTGTGTACGCTGGCCTAACTGACTCATATTTCGTCACAGACCAAAAACAAATGGGTCAACAACTCTCTGGTACCAGTGAACACAAAGTTCCTCGATAACGCAATGAAAAGCTGAAAACATGATAGGAAGAGAATCAGACTGTTCAACGCCATGTCGGTGCTTCAGCAGGGGGAAGAGCTGGAGAACAAGGTCTATCAGCAAGCCAAGTCAAGAGTCAGTCTGAAGTATTCAAGTTATTTGATACGATATCCTGAAAAGATGTGACCCCCCCCCCCACCCCGGCTCACAAACCCACCCACCACTCTCTCCTGCCGGTCCCATCCGCCCCTGTTTTGGGGCACTCAAGACAACCAGTGCAGCTGAGATTTATGACCAGCAGGCATGTGACTGTGTTCATATGAACACGTATGCCTATACATCAGTTGGTTTTCTGTGTGTTTTCGATGTATGTAGAAGTGTCTTGGTGTAAAGGTGCGTGTGAAGCTGTTTTCAGATGAATGACATTCCCAGGTAGATCGCTGGAATCAATGTCGATTATCTGGCACGGAGATGACTTCGGGATGTTTTTTTAGGTCACCATCGCCGGCCCTGATATGACACGCACATTTTTCTTCTATTGTTGTTCTGACAATGTTTATCAGGGGTGTCCAAACCTTCATGTATTTTGAAACTTAATTAATTGGGACGATAATATTTTAATCTTAACTGCAAATTACCACAATAGTCCATCGTTTTCGCCACCGTCTTTATCATACACCACGTTGCAGTTTAAACGGACTGTGAACAATCCCTTACATGCCATGGCTGTAAAATTCTTCACTGATCTCCTCATAATCTGGGCTAAGGTTCTGACAGTTTCTAGTGTCCCAGACATACACATGCTGAAAACCGCTGGCCCCACCTGTGCCCTTCAGTTTTGATATGTTCAATTTTTGCGTCACCCTCCACTTTCATATTGCCCTTTGTCATCTTCGTCAGGGGATGGTGGCATAAACCTCTTTGCCCTGGCTTTCCGTATGAAATTCTATGCCCTGTATCCACGGATTTCTTCCCACACGACAGTACTCGTGAAAATGCTAGAACGATTCCCAGTAAGTCTAGCATCTCGAAAACATAAGCTTTTGTTCAGAAACGTATCCATATGCAAAGATGATGCTAGGATATGTGCAAACATTGAAAACGTGCAGGTGTTCAGACAGGTGAGAAAAACAACTTTTCTTCTTCTTCTTAAAAAAAAAAAAATAATAATAATAATAAAAAATTAATCTTTTGACAAGTTGTCAAAAAAGCAGTTACTGCCCGTTTTGTTGGATGATGCCGGCCGGTATCATGGGCTGAAATTTACGACTGCGCTATCCTTTTCAATCCCTCGTTTCACCCTCCCTCCCCTTCTCCCCCTTCCTTTTGATAAATAGGACACAAAAGGATAACGTTAAAAGTGAAGTTTTCTATGCCCCCCCCCCTCTTTTTTTTTTCTTTAGAGCTGAAAAAAGGACAGGTTTGAAAAGGTTTATCACTGCGAATACACGATCTTGTGTGATAGAATGGCGGAGATATTTCATCACACCATCATCTGTGCTCATTTTCAAAGTTCCCCTCCTCTCTTCTCTTCTCTCTCTCTTCTTTTCTTTTTTTTGTTTTTGTTTTTAATAAGTCCCGCTGATGGTTGGTTGGCTGACTGATTTATTAAAATCAAATGTTCATGCAATAAAGCATATTATTATAATGTGTCAGTGGTATTTTTGCTGTGATACTGATGTTATTAAAACTCTGTTATTATACAGATCTGGGTGACAAACAGAATGAGATCTGATCTTTGAAACAATAATCTTTTGGTAAATAAATTGAAAGGTATAAATAAAATTAATGCATTTATTTTCCGTTGTAACGCACTCCTCAGAGGCTGATTATTGCCATATGGATACGATGTATGCCATTTAACTGCAGTTGTAAATCGTCATGTCTGCGTCTCTCCTCCACACTCTCTCGATTATTCGGCATGGTGGCCTACGTTGAATCACTACAGTTTAAATGATAGAGCGTGCTTACAATTGAAATCTATGATTTTTTTTTTTTTTTTTACAAAAAAGAGAGAAAACCTTATTTTTCCCTCTCTTGTTAATATGTTTGTTTATAATGTAGCGAAAGTACGTATTCTGGCCCACTCTGAAAAATAGATCATAACGATTTATGAAACCCCAGAGAGACATCATTATGACTATGTTGTAATGTCTTGTCCTTCCGCCCTGTATATAATGAAAGGAAATGACTAAGATAAACACTAAATGCACTTTCAACATCTACTTGTAACTACCCTGTCTTTTTGCACCTTTCGTCTTCCGTTTGTTGAGAAATCAACCCCGGAGTGCTTGGCATGGAGTAAGTTCTCAAGCAAGTCAACAAGTGAGAAATGGTCTGCCTTCTATCATTCCACCTGCCTTCTGTCTTGTCTCAAGGGGAGGAGTAGGCTGGAAAATTATACTCAGGTGGAAACCTCCGAGATACAATCACACAAACTTTCCAGACACAATCACTTCAGCTTTCAAGGCACAATCATACCAAACAAACTCACCGATAATCACAACCATGACAATAGGCAAGTTTTTAACACACACACACACACACACACACACACACACACACACACACACACACACACACACACACACACACACACA
>JBCAUA010320803.1:0-19185 GCA_038406235.1 Peronia verruculata | reverse complement strand
AACAACCCCGCTGGCTTAACCTGCTGGGACCCTCGACGAGCGCAAGTCCACCCTAACGCTAACATGTAGCGGGTGACAGTCCTTCCTAATGCTAACATGCATGAGACCCTTGACCAGCGCAAGTCCACCCTAATGCTAACACGTAGGTCCGACGAGCGGGTGACGGTCCTCCCTAACACTAACATGTATGAGACCCTTGACCAGTGCAAGTCCACTCTAACGCTGTCGAGGGTCCCAGCAGGTTAAGTCAACGGGGTTGTTCGAGGCTATTATTTGTAATTTATTTGGTATACTGAATAGGCCGCCCGAGTCCACCTATCCACTTCCTAAAAACAAAGATCAACTACTTGTTTTGTGAAACCCAACATCACCCGCCTGCATCATAAAATCCTACATCAACCATCAGTTTTCTTAATTTAACATGAACTGTCTGCTGCGTGAAATCTAGATCAAATGCAGTCAGTGAGAGTGAATGGGTACAGAAATCTTTTTTTTTTCAAAATGATGGTCTTATGTACATATGTACGTCACATATTAGTCTATATCAAGACTTCAAATGGATTGACACACGAATCCTCATATATTTGGGACTTACTGGGCACAGTTTCTAATAGTTTGTCTGGCTCTGGAGAACGTGATTTGGACCTTTGCCTTGAAGACGCCCTTTGCTTGGATCTTGATCTTGATCTGTGTCGTGACCTGGTAGTTCTCCTTGATCTGGAACCTGACCGAGATCTTGATCTGCCAGTACTGCTTTGCTTTGGAGGAGTTCGTGTCCTTGACGGGCGATCGTGATCTGATCTCTCTTTTGCACGCACCTCTTTTTCTCTGTCTCTTTCTTGCTCCCTCTCTTTCTCTCTTTCCTTCTCTAATTCTTTTTCCTTCAGTTCCCTTTCTCGCTCTCGTTCTCTTTCCAGCTCCTTTTCTCTTTCTTTCTCTCTTTGCTCTCTCTCCCTTGCCTCCTTTTCTTTTTGAAGTTCTTTCTCCTTTTCATGTTCCCGCTGTAATTCTTTCTCTCTCTCCCTCTCTTTCTGTTCTCTCTCTCTCCTTTCTTGTTCTTTCTTTTCCTTCTCCCTGGCCTCAATCTCTCTTTGCTCTCTCTCCCTCTCCTCATGTTCTCTCTGTCTCTCTCTCTCCCTCTCAAGTTCTCTCTCCCGCTCTCTCTCTCTGTGATGCTCCTCCCTGACTCTCTCTCTCTCCAAACTGTCCTCTCTGTGATCTCTAGGCTCTCTAGAGCTCTCTCGAGAATGAGAGAGTCTGGTATCTCTCCCATCACTCTCTCTTGAGCCATGGCGGCCATGCCTATCCCTCCTCCCACCAAATTCTTTTTCCCTCTCTCTATCCTGTTCTCTTGACCTTGGCCTGTCGTCATCACGACTAGCCCGATTACTGAATTCACGTTCGCGATCCCAGGATCGTGAGCGATCCTCATCGCTGCGAGCATCTTTCTCCCTCACATCATAAGGCTCCTTCGGTTCAGGAGGGAAACTAAAATCACGAGGTCTTTCATGCGTTTCTCTGTCATATGACTCATGACTCGACGCACGATCTCGACTTGTCCCACGATCCCGATCTCGGCTGGATGCTCGGTCTCGACTGGAACCTCTATCCCTGTCTCTGCGAGGAGATGGTTTTCTCAAGACTTCCACAAAGGCATCTTCTAGAGCTGGTGGTTTCAGTGGATCCCTGGAGGAGGACTGTGTGTTTGTGGATGATGATGCCGAAGATCCCGAGTACAACTGTTGTTGCTGCTGTCTTTTCTGAACCTGTTCGTTGATGAAGTCGAGAGGATGCTGTTGTTGAGGCACTGTTTTATGGGTTTCTTCCTCACCAAGCTCCAGACCTGGAGAAAGGATAAGAAGCTAGTGAAAAAAGTGTCTCCAGTGGGATATGACATGATAAAATCAGACTCTCGTCAAATTTTGAGCGTATGGAGTTATTGGTGTCACTGAGAAGATTATTCCGTTCCTTTTCTGTGAGTGAAATTTTCTTTGTTCTATCTTAAGCAGGAGTCAAGATATTTGGCAATTAAATGCAATAGGGGTGACCTATTGCTTCAGCTAAATTTAGTGAGAAAATGGCCATCGCTCTAAGTTAATTCTATTAATCCTTATAGTCCCTGTTAGGCCATGCCAGTAAATTACAATTTTTGGGGTTTTAGTCAATCTATTTCAGCCAATTTAACTTTGAAATGCGTTTCTAGAATGATATAGAAGGGGTCTGTAAAGGAAAAAAAAGTGCATTAAAAATTCATTTACTGTTGAAAAAAAACATGTGATTTCTCCTGTTGCCTCAGGCTGCTGAGCGCCAGTTTTTTTCATTGTGTGTGCGTCTCATATAGCAAAGATATAATGACCTGAATCGAATATCTGAAATCCATCTCAAGTAGCTCTCACAGTTACTATAATCAAAGGTAAATGAAAAAGCTGGAGAGCTGACAAAAACCAAACTAGATCAGATTCTCCCTTCTACATACATCTGTACATACCTTGAATTTCAACTCTCATTCTTACTAAACATTTCAGAAAATATCCACAAGACCTAAAATCAATAGTTATGTGGGGTGTTTTCACAAATGTGATGGAAACTGTATTGTAAACACGGTTCTTCTTAGAGCCTTTTAGAACTGTGAAGCTAAGACTTTCAGGTACAAGCTTTCTATCACTCAATCACAGAATCAAGTTTTAGAGCCTGTACTTGCATTCCATTCACTTACCCTCACATTCTGACACATGTGCCATTCACTGAATCAATCTTCTTCTTTGTTCTGACATGCTGTCTAGAATAACATTCTCCACCAAGTCTGTTTTACTTCCTAGTATTCAACTTTCTAACAGAAAAGAATTTCTGTAAATCCACTTGAGGTGGAAAACACTTAAGGAGAAAAATGAATTTCCTGCCATGGCAGCATGTTTGAAATAATTTATGAGTAACCTGTGCTCATATTTTGTTGCTCTGCATCTTTTCTGCTCTCCTTGTAGCTGTCTAAGCAGCTTCATAGTGCAAAAATGTGTTTAAGTGTGTTTATTTCACATTCCAAAACATCTCAGTCACAAAAATCACACACCGCTGATTTCCTTTCTCAAAGAGCTATGAAACAAGGAGTTAGATTTATATACAAAGGACCAATTTGGAAAGGGGATGCCGTAAAATTCACTTTTTAGCCCGATTCGATCAGGTCATGACGATCTACTGATGAATGAATGAGTCCAATTTGCACTTTCACTAGATACAGCAAACATTGGAACCAGAGGTGATCTTTTTATTAAACTGGAAAGAGCCAATTGAGATCAATTAGCACAAATACAGAACAATTAAATTTCACATCAATCTGTTCCGCTCAGAATACAATATTTTTTTCCTAATGTGTTTTTTTGTATTCTTTAGCATTTTCTTTACACACAGACTCTATTTTTATACGCAGACTGTTGAATCCTACCAAACAATTTCTTTGTATATGAATCTAACACAGTATTCCAGAAATTCTTTGAAATTTCATATGGTCTCAAAAGTTATTAGATCAAACCTCCCTCACCTGGTATTTTGGACTTGCTGGTAGAGCCTGGCTGACCAGGCAGTGGTGGAGGTGGGGGAGGTGGGGATTCCTGGGGAGTTTTCAACACAGTGACCCACCCATAGACTGCCAAAGTGACTGTGCGATACCAGCCTTTCAGGATCAAACCATCAGTAGGCACCTGCAAATGGTTAACAGCAGTTGTACACTCGACACAGCCCAAGCCCCATCTCCATCCTCAGTTACTATCTTCATCATTACTGTCACCACCAAACCCCTGAGGTCTACTAATTGATTCAAAACCATTATATAATGTCTTCAAAGGTATGATATCAAAAAAGCAAATGATACTACAGATCAATATTTATAAAGGACTAATTTACAGACAGTTCTGAAGCTTGCTGTTTATGTTAATTCAAGAGCATCTGAAACAACCATTTCATACTGGCCATCATTCATCACTAGTGTCGTGAGTGCTCAGTCATCTAAATGCTTACTCATAAATCCCCTTAAATAACTTACACAGGAGCACAACGAGAAAATAAAGCAATTTACCTCACGATCTGGTTTGAACTGGATGTTCTTGTTCTCCTTGTAATCCAATCTGAAAGATATTCAACACCATATTATGATTTTCCAATGTCAGTTACTGCCTAATTACATGTCAGGAGTAGCAAATATATACAGCTCATATTTGGTCCGACATCATAGAAAAATCTGCAGCAAAATTTTCAAACCATAAGTATTGTTTGTGGATCAAATCAAATGAATTCTGAACTAAAAGAATTTTAAACCTGAAAGTGATTAACCAATTATCATTTTTTATGAGCTCTATGAAGTTCAAATATCAGCAAAATTCAGTTTCAGATTTATTGAACTGATGCTATTTGAAATCAGAAAAGAAAGACAGGAAATATTCATAATAATTCTGAGGTAGGGAAGATCACCATATCAGCGAGAAATGAGGACATAAACAATACAACCCATCAACTCTCAAAATAAAAACATTGATACTCACTGTCCCAATTTCTCAAATGTGGAGGCATTGGGCTTTTCCAAATTGTTTACAAAAAGATCGAGCTTGAACTCAGATGGAAGTGTCCCACTGTGAAAAATTAAATATCACAGATTATTAAAAAGAAAAAAAAAATCATCTTGCAGTCATCAGTCATTTCATTTCTATAACTAAAGGGGTGAAAGCAATAACATTGCTGATAACTAAGAATGTATCCTCAGGCTCCAAGTGAATCTAAACCTAAGATAATGCAAAGCTGTACTTTTATTCTACTCATATAGAGCACAGAATGTAATCCAGATGCAGTGACAAAAACATAATACTGGAGTGGTCAGTTTGAGATTGGCGTGTAGATACTGAGAAAACCAGAGAAAAAAAAAAAAAAAAAGAAATTATTGATTGTTTATAAGGCTATTTGCTACAATAGTTAACCCCAGACAGCAAGCTTCTCTCAAAGAAAACTGGCAACAGCTTTAAAAAAAAACAAACAAAAAAAAAGCTGATAACAACTTTAAAAAAAAATAATAATAATAAGTTAGCTCATTTTTTATTTTGTTTTTAAATAACAATTCACACTAAAATAATGAGATTAATCATACCCATATCACAATTCACAAAAATGACAGGACATGTTAGATCTTATGCCAACCTACCCAAGCCGATATCCTTTGCCAAGATTTGGTTCTACCTGTGTTCTCAGAGGAATCACTCGAACATCACATATCACGACTGGTCGTTTAAACTGAATGAGATCTAAATTCAATTCCTGAAATTAAACAAAATTAGGCACATCAAAAGGCCACTACAAATGTAAGGAAGAGCTTTAACACAATTTGATGGAGAGAAAAATGAGGGCATTATGTCTTGCACCCACGGTAAATGAGTCGCAAGTCACGCCAGGTGAGTTCAAGTCACAGACATTTTTTACCGTTTTTCACTATTTTCCGACTATATACCAATATATATATATAATATATTTTTTTTCTTTCAGATTAAAAAAAGATTAAATTGACGTTTTGTGAAAAAAAAAAAATTTGAATCTTAGTTGGAAAATAGTTAAAAATAAAAAAAAAGCTGTATATCTTCGTTGCCCAGGGCAACTTCCAACTCATCTGCCCTGGTTGCAAGACATATTATATCCCCAAGGGATCAGTTTTTGCCTGGGACCAGTTTTTTTCCACCTGGTGTGTTCCCGAGTTTCCATCTTTTTTTTTTTTTTTCTGCGACTGTGCAGGAGTTTTCTAGGAGATGATATGCAGAAAGTGCTGTGCTATTTTTGTGTATTTTTGCCCTTCTAAATCTAGAGAAGCAACCAGACCTGCAAAAAATGACCTTTCATTATTATATTTTGGTTCCAAATGACAGAAAAAAAAAAACTTGTAAGCAAGAGGATGACAGTTCTTATTTTTTCACATCCACACTGATAGTTAAAATGCAGTAGACAACAAACATCCAAAAATAAAGAGGAATTCTGCCTACATTATTCCATTTTCTATAGCAAACCAATATGAGCATTGTCAGCAATTTTCATCAAGTTTTGTTGTAAATCTGGATGACAGGCATATCATCCAGTAAAGAGCATTTTTGGGGACTCTTTTCTTTTTCTGGTGTCCTAGTTTCCTCAAGAGTCCCCTCTGTGCAATTTAAGTAAATTTTCAACAACAACATGATAGACAAGGTCCTGAAACATGGCATTCTAATTTCTATACTTATGGCGAACTCTGGTCCCAACCAGCCACCAGCTTCTCATTTCTCCGGATCTAACTCCATTCATTGTGAGGTTAAGTAGGTCAGTCAACGGTACATGTATTTAGATCCCAAGATATTGTGATAGGATTTATTAATGATGCATCTTCCCAAAGTAACTGAAATTTCTACTTTAATGTCACTATGCCTAAAAACACATCGAAAACTGATCTCACTATGATACAACGAAGTGGCTGTATGGACCCGGGTCCCCATGGATTTTTTTTGCTATATGGACACGGAGCCATTTATAGAAATGCCCTTTGGTAAGCAATCCAGTCACAATCAACTATCTCTGATGGATTTGGGTGCCACATTTTCATAACATGCTGAATTTGAAATGCTTGTTTGGTCAGGATTAGTGTTTTACTTTTAGGTTTAGTTCTGAGGGTCCCCCTTTTAATTTATATGATAGCGCATGCCTGACTTCCCTTGTTTTGTTTTCTAGGATAGACTGGGAGATGTTGCGCAAAGAGCCAATCTTGTAATAAAAAGAGTTTACAAGTTCTAAGCACTCAAATTCTTCAACTTCAAGAGTCTTCTCTGTGTAATTCAAGTAAATTTTTAACAATAACACAATAGACAAGGTCCTACAACATTAAAATACTTATGGTAGCTTTGGATCTAACCCATTCACATGGAGGCTAAGTAGGCCTAAATCAACAAATTATAGGCTCCGTCAGGATTGCAAAATACTGTCATGTAGTAGGTTAGATCTAGACCTATCAATGGGGATGCATCATCTTAATGAAATGTAACTGAAAATTCTACTTTAATTCCTATGTTTCATTGATATTTTGTCTTTTTCCTCTCACATCAAAAACTGACCCCACTAGGATACCTAGTAACCTGTAACACTTAGGCTGAAGTTACCTGGGTCCGGCAAAGTAACACTAATAAGGGGACCCGGGTCCATATAACAACGGCCAGGGCCAGGATACAAAGCTTTGATATATGCCATCAAATATACTGGAGCATAGTTATTCTTCAGAAACTGATAGCTTATACACAATTCCATAAAAATACTTATTCAAAACATCCCAATAGCTAGATCTACATAGATTCCCCCCGTGTTTTAACCAGCTATGGATATCACGCCAACAAAAACGGCCCCGCAGGCCTCAGCCCCCTCCTAACCTAAGTCTAGGTCCACCGATTGAGGTGCGAAAAATACATGAGTTTTCTGGCTACGGAAAGAAACCCTCTGATTTAGATAATGGATTGCACCCCTATTTTGTATACCGAACTGCTGAACTCAATTTTCGTTTAGATTTCAGTAAATTACCTCTTCATTTTGGTCATGATAAAATGCATCAAAAAACAACAGCCGCACATCTTTCTCTGTGGACGCCATTTTGAACTTTACAAAATGCTATCGATACGGTAACGTTTTCAAACTCACAAAATTCAAAACCATAAGATGTACCATTCATACTCGATTGTTGTCCTTTGTAGTAATGTGTTGTACCCTCGCATTTCTCACTGTCCAATGTAGATGCCATTTCTACAATGGGAGGAGGCTAAATCTTCTGCTATTTTCATGGCCCGATTTTGTATTTTTTACATTCTCTCTCTTTCATCTATCTCTCCCGTATAGTTTTATTTGTCAATCAAAGCTCCAAAAATCATCTTTTGGTTCAGCATTACGTCAAATTCGTCTCAAATCTTTCGCATCATTTTTTATGTTTTTTTTTTTTTTTTGAAGTATGGATTTTGCCCCGCCCAGGACTATTAAGCAGACCTAATATAATTTTGTACTTGCAATACTTGTAATTTTTATTGTCCTCTATGATAATAATAATAATAACACTGCTCATTATTGTCCTGACGAAGAGCCAAGCGGACTCGAAAAATTGGCAGAGTTTTGATCATCACAATCAAGTTGTTTATTGATTTCTATGTTATTTGTTTTTCTTGAATTGTTTTGCTAGTAATCGGTCCGACAGGTCTATTGCATTTTTATAAAATAATAAAACTGCTTATTTCAATTCTGTAAAAGTATTGATACATAAATGCGTATTTCTCAAGGAGCTTATAAGCTCCTTGGTATTTCTCACTGACGCATTTGCAGTCAAAGAGGGTTATGGCAAAATCAGAATTATCTAGAGATCCCCTTTGGCAATCGCTCGCCTGGGGCTTTTTTCTTTGGAGCATTAGACAAAATGATCCTATCAAAAGCTGCAAGTTAGATTTCGAGCTTGCTACTTAAATCTTCATGCCCTTTGTATAAGTCATCAAATAAATGGCTTTCTCCCATCAATCGCTTCATTAGGGGGTAGCCGTGGCCTTGTGGTTTGATGTCTGCTCCACGGTGAAAACTACTTTTGTCGACTCGTGTGTCCTTTCTTTGGGAGACGGAAGGGTACGAAGATAAGGTTTGCAATGTCCCTGGCTTCCTTTGGGTAGGGGAGCCCAACGTTTTACCTTCTTGGATAAGGGCAAACGTATTGCTCAAGTCCCATGTGTATGTTACGCACGTTAGAACCCTTGGCAGTTAAAAATCAATGAAATATAGGTGGAGTGGCGCTGTCCGGGGCAAAGTCCAAATTCTTCCGACAAAAATTCTTAACAAAAACAGGTAGCCACTTAGCTTCGATAATCTTACTTTCTTATGATTGAAAGCTTAAGAGAAAAACAAAAATCAGAGAACCATGCATGGTTCTTGCTATCCCTTCTCCATCCCCTGCAATTGTCTTTTCTATGGTGATTCGTAACTCGGACAAAAAATGTCTAGTCAACTGTCTTTTGACAATGAAAATGATTTAATAGATGGCATTATAGTCTAGATCTAGCCGGGTTAAGTATTGTTAACTATTTTCATGTTTTCCGTTAGCGCATCTGATTGATTCTACTGTTTAGACGGAGTTGGTCTTGTTAGGCCAGGCTTTCAATTTACCTTCCAGCTAAGCCACCTTCGCCTTCACCAACAGCTTGACCCCTTTCAATGTTTTTGACATCTCCCTCCCCCCCCCCCCCCCGTCTCCAAACGTTGATGACTTTTGTTTGTTGTTGTTGTTGTTGTTGTTGTTGTTGAGAGTAAACACTTGGACTTTGCTAATGGTGAGTGCATGATCTGTGTCGCAATCTCGGCTGTGATATGAGCTGAATTCTCCGTGTTGAGCATTTCCCTATCATGATGACAAAAGTCTAACTGGTGCCAAAGTTCAGCTCTTGGACGATGCCTAGAGACTTTGTGGCAATCCTTTGATCATGGCACAATGCATTGGTATAAACCGTTCATCCTAAGCTAAAGGGTCGAGTAACTTCTCATCTACCCGAGGACATTTTTGTTTTGATTTGCTAACTCTCTTGATATTTAATTAATTAATTTATTTATTTATTCATGTTTTTATTTATTTATTCATGTATTTATTTATTTATGTTCATTTTCTTCTGAGATCTTGAAACACAACCGAACCACTGAAGTTTTCTTCTCTGCACAGTCGCTAGGAATTCTTACCAGGGCCCCGAGGACTATTGCACGTTTTTGTTTTTGTTTTGTTTTGTTTTGTTTTTCTTTGTTACTGCTGTGTCGGTGATATGTTGGTTATACAGAGGTTGCTATTTACTATTTAGCCTTATTCAATCGATTTTTTTTTTTAAGTGACAATAACAATGCTTAATTAATTAGTAAAGCATTAATGTTTACTTAAGTGCTTATAGTAATATAATACCTATGAAATTGAAGGAAACTGGGTGTATTTTCAGACAGGTATTACTTTGTTGCAGTATTATGTTAGCTTGGGAATCAGAGCCGTATTGCTGCGTAACGGGGCAGATACATTTACATAAAAAAACGAAAGCACACAAAGAAGTAAAGAAAAAAAAATAAACGAAAAGAAGAAGAACAACAACAACAACAACAACAACTCAGCTTTAATGTCTTCTCAATGACAATAGTACCGGTAATGCTATTTTTTTCCGAAGTTTATTCAATTCTGCATGTAAATCAACGACCGTTTTTTAATCAAATCGTCTGATTTTAGATGATGTGTCAGAAACAACCCGTAAGGGGACATAATTCTGGAAAATTCAACTTTTTGAAATGTCGTTGAGTCGTCCCAATGCCAATGCAATGAGTTAAATGTCTGAACTCCAATTTTGAAGCTAAAACAAGTAAACTGCAATTCATAATAAAATATTTACTATCTATGAAATTCTAAGAAACTCACTTCTTTACTTTTTTCAGCTGTGAAATGTAAATAAATTTTGCATAATTTTTTGTTGCCAGGTCATTTTTTTATGCCACTGCTGCCCATAAAGTCTGTATAATGTATAACTACAAAAAAAACAAAATGTTCCCACAGGCAAGATTGTGAGCAGATATGTGTATGCTACATGTATATCTGATGATCAAAAGTGAGAGAGAGAAAAAAAATATGCCAATTTTCACCTTGTATTTTTATTTTATTTATTTATTTTTTTTTCCACAAAAGTTTTCGTTTATCATGTTTCAGATAATAATAATGGCTTTCAGTAAAACATTTTTTTTTCTTCTTCTTCTTCTTTCTTTGTCCTCTTTACAATAAAATTAATGTATATGTGTTAACTATAATGCAATGTAACTCATCCACTTAGACAGGAAAGTAATTTAGCTGAGAAAGTCAAAATGACTCAGTAAGAATGAATGGAGAGCCGCGCTGACAGCGTCAATATTGAGAGACCGACTGGGCAGGACAAGCTGTTCAGAAAATTTCTTTAGTTTGGACCCTCAGAAATTAATTTACAAATGGCTGGCATAGAAGGAAAAAAAAAAAAAACCCGGAAGGAAATACCAGTATATTGCCGAAGAGAGTTTTTCTTCTTAGTTAAGTTAAGAGAAAACACCCCCTTTCAAAAAAAAAAAAGAAAACTCCTGAGGGAGAAAAAAAGGCGTCCGGGAAGAAAAAAACACACAAGGAAAACAAAAAACAAAACAAAAAACACCCGAGAAATAAAAAGACACGCCAGAGACTAGTTCCGTGTTCGCCAGCGTTACCTGCAGCCTCCGTACGAGGACATAATTCTGCAAAACTCAACCATTTTTTAAAGATTGTATCATAGTTAAGCCATTTCAGTGCAATGATTCAATGGGAGACTATCTGCTCCGTTGCATTCTCACTTTTGCTTTTCTCACTGCCTGAACATTTGAACGGCTATTGAAAATATAAATTTGATTAAGTTACAATAAATGTTTCATAAAAATGAATCAAGATAATATAAACACAGATACAAACCCAGATCACCATTCAGTTATCCAGGTTTTTAAATATAAATGATTTTTAAGACCATACTTTAATTTAGAGAATAGAATGGTAAAAATTATATTTTGCAGGTAAATTTGGTTTTCACTTTCAACATCAAGATGAAATTGTTTATATATGTTATTTTCTTTTTTTTTCTTTTTTCCTTTTTTTTTTTAATTGTTTCGTTAGGTGCCGGTTGGACAGTCTTTTTCTGTACTATAAAATGATATTTCGCCAGGTGTTGATCTGCTGAATATGTATAGTTTTTGTGCTGATTATCATTGTTACAGAAATGTACTGCATCTTGGGACAGCATTTTGGGTCTATAACAAGTTCATTAATTATTGATTCAGAAACCTTCAATCCAAATCAATACACAAGCCTCCCCGGTCTGGCATCGCTGACTACACATACAGTGCTGATACAATCCAACATTTCCAGGTGGTCTTTGGGTCTGAGCTGTTCAGTTGTTCACTAGCATTTGAATAACATGATCAGTTTGATCATCTCGTCAGGGACAAAGTCCGGCGGATGATATTCTGCATTTTCCAGCGCTGTTGTCATTTCCCACCCGTCCAGAAACATGACCTTGTTCTCCAGGCCTTGGAACTCCAACTGGATCATTTGAGTGAAGAATGTGCCCAAGCTGTCGCCGCCTAAAGCGTGGTTATCGCGCCAGTCTGCGTAGCTGACGTGAGGTCCTCTGATCGCCACCAAGACCTGGGGGTTTCTGCGTATTAGCCGCTCGACAGCCTCGCGCAGGACTTTCAGCCGAGTTTGGGCGACGCTAAGGTGGGAGGCCACGATGTGCAGGAAATAGTGAACGATTACAATATGTTTACCAGTGGAGGGTATTAAATCAATTTGCTTAGCCACTGACCAATAACGTAGCCGACCTTCCCATTGCACGCCCAAATAAAGAGGGTATTCCAGAGGTGAAAATGTGGTTGTTAAGCCATGTCCAACATTTTCACATTCGGCTCGCCATGGCCAACTTCCTTCTTTGCTGGTCTGACAGTCAAAGATACGCTGGATAGACCAATAAAGACGGACGCCGTTGGAATCTCCGAAAAGCCAGATATGTGTATCTTTCAAACAGGAAGCTCGCCATGCTTGGGTGATGGTCGGAGGTTTACATAACAACGTGGTCCAGCTATTTTTTCTCCAGAAACCGCTGGGTTTTCTCTGCGGTTCCCACGTGACATTAAGCGGCGTGTCCCTGCAAGGTGGCAGGCTTGGTAGTTGTCCTATCAGTGGAAGAGATGGTAAGGCAAACGTTTTGTCAATATGGTAAGCTATAGATACTCTGTACACAATACAAACAAAATCATTAGTTCTTATGCCAGTCTGATATAAAAGAGACAGTTTTTCACTTGGCTATATGTCCTACCCAGAAGTCGAACATGCATCTCTTCCCCAGACCATTTTGAACAGACCCAGAACATTTTCATTTGTAGACATGTAACAGCTTGTTAGTTTTTTAATCAGTTGCAAACACGTCTCGTTGATCCATCCGTACAACCGTCTACCTATCTGCTCACATATACATCTATCCATCCATCCACCCTTCTAATCATCTTTCTAAATATCCTTCTAACCCTCTGTCCATCCATTGATCCCTCCATCGATCCATCCATCCATCCATCCATCCATCCATCCATCCATCCATCTATCTATCCATCCATTCATCCATACATACATACATACATCTATATCTCCATCCGTCCATCCACCCATTCATCCATCCATCCATCCATCCATCCATCCATCCACTCATTCATTCCTTCGTAAACACGCAGATCTCGGTGTGGATTTAATCAATATACATGTACTTCAATGTAACAATCATTAAAGCCTCAGACTAGGAAATGCTACCTTTGTTCGTGACTAGGACGGTGACCAGAGTCTGAATCAAATGTTCTGTGGGTGGCCTGATAGAGAGAACAAAATTTACACATTAGTATCAGCATTGCAAGGTTATGGGGGATTATTCCATGATCCCTTCATCTCTCCCTTATCTCATTCCAACCACCTATCCATCCATCCAACCATCCATCTATCTATCTATCTATCCATCCATCCATCCATCCATCCATCCATCCATCCACCCACCATCTATCCACCCACACATCCATCCATCCATCCATCCATCCATCCAACCATCCATCCATCCATCCATCCATCCATTATACACCTGGGCACACAGTACGTCTGCACTGAACCTTCGTTAGTGCAGACTTCTATTAGAAGTTAAGTAGAAATAACTGAACCAAATCGCCAATAGAGGCAAATTACGACTCATCTTTCTCCCTCCTCGCACAAGTATAATAATTGTATAATGAGACCTGAGATAATGCCATCATAAAAACACTATACAAAATAAAGTTCCAGAGTTAACCCTCAATATGTCAGCAAAAACTGTTAAGAGTACCAGGGTCGGTGCAAGGATATCGGCCAGGATATCTATTCGTTTTAGAAAGGAAGTGGATTCATAGACACGCTTGTGCTTATTCAACGCTATTGGATCCATAAGCACCGTCATACATCGTCATAGTCAGTGTTTAACGCTAGTGGATCCATGAGCGCCATGTATCGTCTTATTTTTAAAATGTCCCTTTAGAACAAGGACTGGGGTAAGGTTTGGGCCAGAGTTGGGATTCGATTGGGTTAGCGTTGGCTTAGGATTAGGCTTAAGATTAGATGTTAGGATTAGGACAGAGATCGGGGTTAGGGGATAGAGTTGGTGTTAAGGCTGAGTAATCCATTGGCGGTATGGTGCCTCTCAAGCCCTAAGTGATAGATTAACACATTATGATGCAATCTATCCACAACCTTTCAAACATGACAATTGGGTATAAATGCAGCCTTGGTCCAGCACATTCTGATGATATTGAACGTTACTTGGAGAAGAATTCAAACACTAAGTGAAATGATTTTTTTTTTAAAGACTGGTCCCTTGATACTTTTAGGGTTAAATTGGTACAGATCAAAGAGTTGAAAGATAAGATTAAAGGGAACATTTGCCTGGTGCCCTGGTCGATCAGCTGTAACTCTACCGGCGTGACATTGTGTGGGCGAGGAAACAGCAGGGCGTAAGTGGCGCTCCAGTGCTCACATTTCAATCTGGAGAAACACATGCATAGGTACTCCGAGATATACATGTACATAAGTACTCATAAACATACACGTACATTGGTACTCAGAGGTTTACACGTACGTAAGTGCTCAGAAACACACACACATAAGTACACACAGAGATACACACGTGCATAACTACTCAGAAACACACACGTACATAGATACACAGACTATAAACACACAAACCGAATGAAAAAGATACACGTACATAGGTACTCAGAAACATAAATATATATGTACATTATATACCTGCATTTGTGTGTACCTGCTCAGAGATATATGTGTCCATAAACACCCATTAACACGTACATCAGTACTCAAGGATAAATACTTGTACAGAAGTACTCAGAAACATACAGGCACATAAGTATTCAGAGATATACATATGTACATAAATACTCAGAGACATACAAGTACAGAAATACTAATTCTGTTCCGTTCATTTTTAGTTTCGGTCTCTTTCGGGACATTCTAACCAGGTAGAAACGTTTATGTGGTAGCAGACAGACTTACTCTGGGTTGAGAAAAGTGTTTGTGTGTGGTAATAAGCAGACTTACTTTAGGTGAGAGAAGTGTCTGTGTTTGGTAGCACACAAACCTACCTTGGTTCACCGGGGTGATGTAGCAGGCAGACTTACTTTGAGTTTAAAGGAATGTGTATTATGGTAGTAGGTAGACATACTTTGGGTTGACAGAAGTCTTTGTGTGTGGTAGCGGGCAAACTTACTCTGGGTTGAGAAAAGTGTTTGTGTGTGGTAGTTGGCAGACTTACTTTGAATTGAGAGTAGTGTTTGTATGTGGTAGTTGGCAGACTTACTTTGGGTTGAGAGGGGTGTTTGTATGTGGTAGATGGCAGACTTACTTTGGGTTGAGGGTAGTGTTTGAATGTGGTAGATTGGAGACTTACTTTGGGTTGAGAGTAGTGTTTGTATGTGGTAGATGGGAGACTTACTTTGGGTTGAGAGTAGTGTTTGAATGTGGTAGATTGGAGACTTACTTTGGGTTGAGAGGAGTGTTTCTGTGAGGTGGTATAGATATACCTTGGGTTGAGTGCAGTGTTTGTGAGAGGTGGCAGGCAGACTTACCTTGGGCTACAAAGAATGTTTGAAAGTGGTAGTAGACAGACTTACCATGGGTTGACAGTTGCACATGTATAGGTGAGAGGTAGCAGACAGACTTACTTTGTGCTGAGAGGAGTGTTTGTGTGTGCTGGCAGACAGACTCACTTTGGGCTGAGACGAATGTCGGTGTGTGGTAGCAGGCAGACTTACTTTGGGTTGAGCGGACGTCCACAGTAGAAGGACAGGTGGTTGACTGAGGTAAAGTTGCACAGACATGGTCGGCCGGGGATGTTAGGCGTGGCCAAGCACAAGGTGTCCTGGAATACAGAATCAGAATTGTTTGGAAAAAGGGGGAGGATTAACTTCTCTCTTTTTTACCACATCAGTTGTTGTTAAGGGCAGTTTCAGTGGAGGGTCAAACCTATGTTTGCCTACCATTCATTGTGGGACAGGTCGTTAAACTGAAACGTTGATATCGAGGGATTTCTTTCACTTTGACCAGACCTCCTAATAACGTAATTTCACTCTGAGCATATTTTAGTCGTTAGTTATGCACTTCTTCACTTGGAGATGAATGTTGATCCAAGTGTTTCATTGGATTAATTAAGACATGCACGCTTTTCCGTCCACGATGAATGCAGTAACGTATCCATTTTATTAGAAAAGGAAATTCATTGACCTAGAGGATACAGTAGTTAAAAAGTGACAAGACCCGTATTAGGTCGATGTCGATGTTTCTAGAGAATCTGTCCATTTCGGCGTGACTCAGGTTGGAATGTCCATCTCGTGCGTTTTGCATGTTAGACCATTGCCTTTGTATTTGTTCGTGCTGATGTCCGATTTCTCATCCTTGCTCTTGCATCGGCCGTGGATTGCAATGCTGGATCGACCATCAACCCGGGACATCGTGGAGGATGGAGGGGGAGGGAGGGAGGAGGGGCCAGTGACCGACCCCGTGTTCATCCTCGTCATCATCGCTCCCGTAGACCAGTTGTCCTTTGGGACGGGTCTGAAGATCTAACAACCAGCTTCCTCCATTCTTCCTTGTTCTCTGCCTTTCTCAAGGTGCCCACTCTCGTATGTTGTCATCCCATCTCTTTTTTTTCTTAAGCCTTTCAATCCCAAGAGATAGGATTATCTCGGCTTTTAAAAGTTGTCAATTTTTGCTGAGAATTTTTGTGGGTAGCCTAGAAATTTGGAATTTGGAAATTTTGCCCGGACAGAGGCACTCAGGCCTACTCTTCCATCGATTTTCAACTGCTAAGGGTTCTTTGACGTGCGAAACGTACACACGGGACCTCCGAAATATATTCACCCTTATATGAGAAGACTAGACGTCAGGCTTTCCTACCACAGGAAGCCAGGGACCGTTGAGTCACTGATAAAAATGCGGGTTTTCGATCTTCGTGTCCTGTCATCCTGTCCCGATGCAGAACCCGCGAGTCGATCCCCGCCGCTCCATGAGCAGACGCCATACCCATTAAGCCACTGCGTCCCCCGTCCCATCTCTCCTTTTGTCTACTCTTCTTATTCTTTTTTTCATGAAACGGTACCCTGCAAGATCATCTTTGTAAGCCCTTTAGATCACATGACATGGCCATACCACACCAGTTTACGGCGTTTTACTATCGCTAGCAGTAGTAGACTGGAATATCGCCGTTTCATTTTTCATTCCTATTGCGATCTCTGAATGTGATGCCGAGAATAGATTTTTTTCGACCAAGCAAACCACTGGAAATCCCCGTCTAATTTTAGTAGGAGGGGTACAAAGACTCCAAACTGTTCACTACTATTGACACAGAAAATCATGGAAAAAATGCACGGGACGGGCGACAATTGTTCACAGATCTCGTGACGGAGCGTTAACAAACATCGCTGGGGTACTATTTTTAGAAAGGGGTACATGTGTTTCGCCGGGGATTTCCAGGTTTTTGCTTAGTCGAATATGAACTATTTGCAGAGTGCCATAGCTTTTTGTGTTACAGTTCGGGGGGGGGGGATACGGGTGGAAACAGGGGTGCAAAGTAACTAGGGATATACCGAAAAGCGTCATCAGCAAGGCACAGGGAAAATGTGGAGATAAGGGCTCAGTAAAACGGAAAGGTCCCTTGGTGGTTTGGACCTAGAGATACTCCCCGTGAGTGTCAGTGTGTGAGTGAGTGTACGTGTGAGTCTAGCTGTTTATGTGCGTGTGTGTGTGTGTACGTGTGTGTGTACGTATGTGTGTACGTGTAAGTGTGTGAGTGCTGGTTGAGATCTCACCTCCTGGACGGCTCCATACTGGAAGCGGCCCAAGTTGTACCTGGTGAGGCCCTTATGGTAAAGGTGGACAACACTTCTCAGGTACTCTCTGGGGTAGATCACCGCCACCAACAACTACAGGACAGTGAGGAGGACATTGTATCAGTAACAAGTCAGTGATTACAGTGTATCAGTAAGTCAGTTATAAGGAGGATATTGTATCAGTAGGCCAGTTAGTGAAGAGGACATTGTATCAGTAAGACAGTGAAGAGGACATTGTATCAGTAAGACAGTTAGTGAAGAGGGCATTGTATCAGTAAGACAGTTAGTGAAGAGGACATTATATCAGTAAGACAGTTAGTGAAGGGGACATTGTATCAGTAAGACAGTAAAGAGGACATTGTATCAGCAGGACAGTTAGTGAAGATGATATTGCATCAGTAAGATAGTTAGTAAATGTAACATTACATCAGCAGGACACTTAGCAAGAATGACATTTTATGTAGGACAATTAGTAAGGAGGACATTGAATCAGTAAGATAGTAAGTAAAGAGGACAATGTATCAGTAAGATAGTAAGTAAAGAGGACAATGTATAGGTAAGATAGTAAGTAAAGAGGACAATAGGGCAGTTCATGATATTATATCAGTAAGAAGGACATTATATCAATACGATAGTAAGAAGGACATTATATATTAGTAGAATAATGAGTGAAGACATTGTACCCTGCCAGACTTTTGTGTAAGTGCAGCCAACATCCAATGCGAAGCTACAAGCATTTTTCTTTTTTCTTATGTAATACGTGCCACCTTCTGCTACCGTCCCCACATCCTGCCACAGCATTTAAGACCTGGGATTGAAATGAATAACATATCTAAACTGGTCTTGGTCTTCATAAGTGGAGCAAAGATTAGCATTAAGTGCCTGAAGATTGGACAGCCCATGCATGCAGGTATAATGATGCCCTTCCAAGAAATCATTTGGTCAGACAGACATGTAGCTTTAAATAATGTAACTGTTTAACAGCCGCACATTTTTTTTTTTTTTGACTGCATTTAAATAGGTGCAAAAAGAGATAGACAGAAAGGCAGACAGACAGACACGCAGACGGACAGAGAATAGATGGAAAAATAGTATGGATAGGTGGATGGATTGATGAGCTATAGGTGGATAGATAGATAGATAGATAGATAGATAGATAGATAGATAGATAGATAGATAGATAGATAGATGGATGGATGGATG
>JBCAUA010320583.1:0-14370 GCA_038406235.1 Peronia verruculata | reverse complement strand
AATCTTGGGAAGACCAAGGCCTTTGCAGAAAACCTTTGGAGGTGCAGAGAAAAGATCATCGAACATCCCCCCCCCCCTCACACACACACACACACAAACTACGGCATCCGGCGATAAGGATTCAAGGGCCATTTATAAATTCATTTAGTGTTTCTTCTTTATTATTATTTATCATTTTTGAATTGCCCTCTTTGCATTATCTATTAATGACGTAGGCAGAGTCTGCGCCTTCCGGGTGCAGAAATAAAGCACTCAGGGCCATTATTTGATTCATTCAAAGTCTGCCCAATAAAGGATTTCACCAGGTACACCTAGATCTGAAGTGGCATTTGATAAGTTCTCACACAAACAAAGGTAACATAAGACAAACTCGGAGGACCAAGTCTTCTATTCCAACAGAGATCACCTCAGTGGCGTCAGTGAAAAACAACAAAACAAACCTGCAAAATAAACAATAAAAAATGAAAACAATGCTTTCACCTCACAAGCAAAAGCCAGGAGTCCGTGGGGATTAGATTCATTCGAGATGGAACAACTGAATCAAAAGGTAAGGATAGTATTCCGTAACGGGTTGTAACAAAAAATGTAGGCCTAAATCTAGTTTAGATTCCGTCTGATCATCATATAATGTTTAGGTCTATTTCTTCTCTTTAATAGCTGAACAGGCAGCTTACATAATAATCCCATGAAATATACACTAAGTAAAATATCCCTGGCGGTGTCCTGTGTGTAGTGTAATGGATAGCATTTAAAAAGTGTCAATGAAAGAAATGGTAATAAACATTATATTTGTAACAGCACCACTATATAATCATAGTGATTATGATAAACGCACAATAAATAAAGCAACACTGCCACATCTCTAAAATGGCAAAACGTAAATGAATTATGAAGATCAGTAATAAAAATCTCATCAGCTCTTTCAAATTGTTATTCCATCCTTGGTTACGTTCCAGAAAATCCCTGACAGTTCTGACGCCGATAGGCAGACTCCGCTGATGCGGATCCATCGCCACTTCGACAAACATTCCAAAGATTTGCCAAGTGATTCCGCCAGCGATGATGATGCTCGGCCTTCTTCTAGAGATAGAAAGAAAGTGGCGGCACCTGCTCGGTGTCCCGACTTCGGAAGCGATAGCTCAGCGGCCACCAAGAAAATTGCCCAACAGTGGGAATACTATACACATCCGTTCAAACCAGGCAATCCTTTCCGTACCGTGGAATCAGACGAAGTCCACGCTCTTATGCATATTGTGCACTCTAATGAAGAGGTCTCAGATTCCGATGAACAACAAGATGCATCCTCTCATCATGACCCTTCCGACGCTGCACTCGACGATCTTTCGTATTTTCAGTTTTCCGAGCTGCAGCTGAAACTCAAATCCCCGATGATGAGCCCTGAGCTCGTGGAAAACAAGTTTGGAGCAGCAAATAGTGGTAGAATATCTCCGACGAATTCATCAAGAAAACCAAAAATTGTATCATCCGAACTAGTCCATCCCCAATTTTTAATGAATGGCGCCCAAGGAGTTTCTCGAGAGAGCTTTTCGGTGTCCAAATCCTTGGATTCAGAGCCCAGTTCTGTTGCACTCTCTGAGGCCCGGCTTTCAGTGTATGAAAGTCACAGAACTTCAACTGCCAGCTCCCAACATTTGCAGGCTGCTGAACAAGGTCATCTGCCTATTCATTTGGAGGAAGGTCACCATTTACTGACTGATCCACAGATCAAAGACAGATACCAGCCGGAGAGGCTCTTCCACCACGCCACAGCAGAGCCGCATACCTTGGGCAACACCTCTGCGCAGTTTAAACCCAGCCACTTCAGGGAATGGACAGCTCCATCCCCAGACTTTAATCAAGTAATCTGCCAGCCCCAGCAAGTTCGCCAAATCACCGTACAGCCTGCACACTGTTCTACCCAGCTGGAGTCAATAAAATTAGGTCAGACAATCTCCGTTAACCATTCTCCGCTGACGCTCAGGGAAACAGCCCCGCCTAGCGAGATGATTTTGCAGCCCATGGCTTTGCCACACATTGTCATGTCACAGCCTGGCCCATCTGTGTCAGCAGTATCCAAGCCTGGGCTTCCTAATGCAGATTGGAAAGAAAGTCTCTGCTTGGCCTCAAGTTCTCAGAGTACATTTCCAAACCTCATCAAAATCTTTTTTTTTTTTTTTTCGCACACCTTTCATAACTTTTACTTATAACCAGCCATCTCTGTCATAGAGCTTCATGTATGTGCCGTTAATGTTAAGCTTCGCCCGCTGTTGAAAATCATGTCCACATTTATTTTAACGAGATGTTCTGTCATGATCAAAGGTAACTCACAGTGACCCCATCTACAGTAAGAAATGATATCTCAAACTTGTAGAGGTTATTGTCCCAGAAGTGTGATTGATTCACCAGAACCCTGCACTTCGCTGTCCGGCCTTAAAAACCAATTAACCCTCTGAATACAAGAGCTGCGGCCATTTGAATTTTCAGATTGTCATTTCAAAGTCAGAAGTCTGGCCATTGTGACTGCTCACATATACAAGGCCAAATACGGTAATAGCATTGTCATCATCTTACCGAGGTAATTCATCTTTGTAGAGAAAAAAACAGCAGAATAGAGACAACGACGTCCCTGGTTATCGAATAGTTTAAGTTTATACTTATAACTCTACTGTGTCAACTTAATGCAAGCACCTTGGTTTTGGCAATCTTGTGCTTTATCTGATTGGTCTGAGAGCTGAACTACATGATCAATAATATCATCATTTTGTGTCCTTCTTTGGCCATACAATTCCCACAAAGACTTGCACTTTGCACATCTAAGTGGAATGAGGATATGACAACGAAGAAGGCATTATTGTATACCTGACTAATCGTGACCAAGGGCGAACTTAGATATGGCCTGGTCCCCATGGACATTGCTCAAGGCCATTGACAATTGTTATACATGTATGTTTATTAAGGCATTTTCTTAAGATCCTTGCCAAATGGCTTTCTCGATATCAGCGATGGTGCTACCAAACGTTTCCGTGGTTTAAGACTTTCTTTTTAAGTCAATACGAGTGAGTTCCCTGGGAGGGGGACAGGGGAAAGATGGGAAAGAGATGCTTTCCACTCTCAGAACTTTAAAAACTTGTCACAATGGATTAACAAATTAATTGAGAAGCTTGACATGTCTCTCAGAGATCGAGGGCCAAAACTGTAAAGTGTTAACTTTATGGCCGTGGCTTAGTGTTGCATCACAATCTCCTCTTCCACAGCAGATCCGAGTTTGCTTCCACCACCCCCGTCCTATTCTGAGTGCATGCAACAAGAGATGATTATATCAAACTACAACAAGTCGCCATTCCTTGGTGGCGGGAAAGCACACTTCAAACAACAGGTCCAGGACCAGCATCAATGTCCCTTGGTGGACATGGGCGCCCGCAATTCTTTTTGTCAATTAGCACTGGACCCCACTAAGAATTTCCGCAAGGTCCCAGGCCTGTACAACATCTGCGATGGGAATCATTTTGCTCAAGCACACCTCGACCGCAGCTCGCGGCCTGACGATATGGTGAGAACTGAGAAGGGAAACAGGACTGGCCTACTGTACCACATCATGTACTAAACACGATTAGAAGAAGCAGGAGAGGGAAGGAGGGAGAGTAAAAAGGAGAATTTAAAAAAAAAAAAATGTTATGAATGAGATTATACCTTGGATGAGAGTGGTGTGAGATGGAGGGAAAGAGGGACAGACAGACAGTCAGACAGTCAGACACACACTACTGACAGAAAGAAAGAGAGCAGGGGAAAACGGGAGGAAAGGGGGGGGGTGGAGGAGAAGCTGGGTAGATTCGCTGGCCAAAATCTCTTGGAAACTTGTTAAACACTTAGAACTATTTAGAGGATAGCCCTTATTTATCTCACCCCCCTTTCGAGGTGGGAATATGACTTAGGAGTTTGCCAGTACACTACAATAATAAATAAAGTGTTTTTAAAAATCTCAGCGCATAATCTGATAATATACATGTAAATAGGAAAATATGCACAAATCTGTTCATTTTATGACATAAATATAAAACGATAATGACCACCTTACAAAAAAAAAAAACAACAAAAAACAACAACAACAAAAAAAAACAAAAAACAAAACAAACAAACAAACAAATAAAAAAAATCTTGGAAGATAAAAGGGGGGGTCACCTTACACTAGCTTTATATGACAATAAGAGGTTGCAAAAAGATCATATCCAGATAAATCTTGGTCCATATATCGCAGCACATAAACTGGTGAAAAACCATTTTTTTTATCATAATTATTTACTGTTTAGCAAAATACAAGATGATGAAATGCACATAGAAATCAGTCACTATTCTTTGTAAGATAACCGCCTCCAGGCGGCTGAAAGGCGATTATAAAATGTAAATGTTCTTTGCGTTCACTGCAGGAACCTCTCGCTCTGAGGGGCAGACAGAGGTGGGATACACCCCCTGCAGACCATCAGCTCTTGGCATTTATTTCCTGTCTCTTTTGTTGGCCTATTGGCTTGGTAGCTATCTACTACTCAAATAAGGTAAGTTGATTATACGAGTGTCAATACTTTATAGATCTATTCATTTATGTAGATTCCCTGTTGGGGTCCGGGGTTATGTAATTATAAGTAGGTTCTCTACTCCTACCTGCTGGCGGTGTAAGCCCGCCATCGGTGGGGTGTCTTCCATGGAGTGCCATCCTCGACACCCCAGGGGAGAAATCTCTTCTCTCTCTCCTTGCTCCTGTCTTCTGTCCCCCTGTCTTTCCTCTCTTCTTCTTGAGGTGCAAATGTATCTTACTGTGCTTGACACAGTATAGCCGTAATCGTGCTGATATGTCGTTAAACCCCAACACAAAGAAACAAACATTTATGTAGCTAATTTATGTATGTTTAAAATTTTTTTTTTCTATTTTTATCAAAAATCTCTTTATTATTTAAAATACATATATAAAATTTATATTCAGGTAAATGGTAAAATGCTCTGGAGTTGTAATTTCCTATCTATTCAACAAGTTTTTTGTTAGCTCCATATCTGTCTGTCACTTTACTACTGATTTACCTCAGTGGCAGACTTAAAATATGGTGGATGCTGAAAATCTTATGGTTGTCTTATAATATGTGGAACTCTGTTAACTAACAATAAACATTGTCCAAATCATTTTGCTAAAGAACTAGGGCATCTCTATCAGACTTCATATGGTTAAACCGATTGTCTTTACATATGGTTAAACTGATTGTCTTGACAATCAATTGCATTTTATTACGTTATAAAGAGGTTTTTCATCACCGCTGAATTAACAAGAAATGGATCCTGTTCGTAGAATAAGGAAAGTGTAAGTTACAAAATGACAAGGATTTTATGCCTGAAGAGATTATTTGTATAATTGGCAACTATATCAGGTAACTCTGTTACTATGACAGGATCTGAAAAGGGATAAATAATAAACATATAATAACATATAATTCATATTACAGGGATGTCAATCTGTATACATGAAAAAGCAGGAAAAGTTCCTGCCATACTCTTTAGCAGCACATAAAACTGAAGTATGATAAAGGTAAATAATACCAGATTTTGGGCCAGGAGAGAAATTACTGATAGCCACAAAGTAGGAAATCCTACTAAAGTAGGAAATTTGACATCCCTGTTATTAATAAATTATGCTTTATATCCTAGTTAGGCATAACAAACCATACATAATTGAACGATCATTCATTTTGGTTTGAGTTTAGGTGTCCGAGCACACTGGCATGATCACAGTTACATTTCACTTAAACCATTTATTCACATTGTGCTATAATAGCCTTTGCCTTGTTTACAAATCTGATTATTTGATGATGACGGCAAGGCAAAATCAGAGGATAAAGCTATAGCTGTTTCCTTGAATCTCATTTGGTGTTTACAGAGATTTCTGGAATTCGTCTTGGCGTTGTTCCAGTTTTTCCTTCTTTTTTTTTTTTCTATACCTACCCTTTTAGAATGCACTAAGGCATTGGTTAGGTATTAATTTGTGTTTTCAATATTATTTCAATATTCACCTGTTGTCTCTTACTTCTCTAGAGCTTCTCTCTCAAAGCTTTCTTGTTTTCCTTGATAATGTTTGTCTCTTAGACAACAACAAATCATAGCCTCTATCTTTTAAAATATGTGTCAAGCTTTGCTACAACATTACTGGGATCGACTTGTAAATTGTCCAGTTGAGATCAAGCACAATGTTCTAATCTGGGTCAGTTACAATGCTGGATGAGATCAAAAGAAAGAAAGAAATATCTTAAAAATCCTCTGTCAATAACCAAATAAATGTGATGATTTGATGATGTTCTAACCAGCAGCATGATACCATCATTCCACAAACCACTCACGATGTGACAAAAAAAGAGGAACAAATTCCTTTTTGTTTCATCATTTTCACAGTGTAAGATTTATTGATTCCAGTAAATGTAAAGAAGCATACAAACAGCCTTATGGAAATCTTCAATTTCTCTTTCCAGACCAAACACATAAATGTACACAGACATTCTCAGAACACATGAATGCACATAAATAGTACAATCAGAGTATGCCAATTGAAATGTGTTTTATAATATATAAGATAAATGTCAGTACAAAGCCTGTAACCTTTTCAAGTGGTGAAAACCCATCTTGCAATTGTATTTATTTTAGGTACGTGTACAATAGTTTCCATCTGATTCTCTCCAAAATTCTGCATCATCTAAATCACAAACTGATTGATTTCATGAACCATTATCTGTTCTCTATTTAAGTTATATTAAGCTAGACTGTCGACACTCAACAACAATAAAGCATTCCAGTCTGAATGAGAGATCCGTACAGTAAACTGATTCAGGTGAAAATTATATATAGTCTTTTGCAGCTATGGAGAGGACCCCTTTAGGCAAAAATTGTAGTTGTAGTCCATGGAAAGTTTTAAGTCAGGACGTCAGCTCATGTAACAGGACATTAGGATCTGCATACTGGTACTTTAAAGTTGCAGGACACTTCCAGTATGACAATTTTTGATAAATATAATGCTATTTGTTCTATTGTCAGAGCCACATGCTGAAGTCAGAAGGAGACTATGAGCAGGCTAGAACATATGCCAGATTGGCTTTCATTATCTCTGTGATTGGACTCTGCTCAGGAAGCTTTGCCTACTTAATCATGCTTATTTATGAAAAATCAATGTAATGTATCTATGAAAAAATCAGTGTGGTCACAAGACATTTATTTTAATTTCTTTGGGGAATGCTTACACTGGATACATAATATGATATGGAAGATTTGCTCAATCAATGACATGAAAATTGCAGGCAATATGGTCATAGAAGACTGCTAAAGAATTAGCTGTGAAGAAAGATTTTTTTTATCTCATCTTCTTTGAAAAAGAAATGCTGGTCTTACCGGTACTAAAGTAATACATGTACTTGGCGACAAACTTCGCAAAAAATGCTTATTTTACATGAAGCAAACTAATTTCAGTTTCAAAACATTCTCAAAATATTTAATTTAAATTTAAGAAAAATGTATCAAACGATGGGTCATAATTGGTCATAATCTCTCCAGCTAGAGACGAGGGAAAAACAGTGAACCTAACCTCACAGAGATCTGATGTATGTACAAGCATAATTTAACAAAAATTTAATTTTCTCCAGCACTACAGACAAAGAAAACATTTACGTCAGATACTTTGGTGAAATAAGAAACTGCGCAATGACAAAAACCCTTTCATACCTTAATACTGTGTTGGTGAGGTGTCAGTTGAGAGTTTCAATTATTTAAGAAGCGCACACTTTTTTATAGCCTGCTCTGGCATGCGACTTGCATGGACCCATCACTAGGTACAAGGCATACTTGCCATCCACTGGGTGAATTGTTTTCCTCCGCAGAAGAATTGAGCATCCTCTGTTGCAGTTTCTCTTTCTCTAAATTCTGAGACTATCATCACTTGATACTGAGATATCACTTGAAATTCTCACAACTGCTGAGACATTTGCACTTTGACATGAAAACTCCCAACAGCAATGTGTACATTTGGCTTCAACCATGTGCAAGATGTAACACAACTATATTAATACAAAATGAAATAAGATTTACAATATGAAGCCCTGATGGAACTGCTAAGTACTTTTATTCATCAGATTTCTTTGAATCAGAGAGGCAGTAAAGCAAAATCAGCTTTAAGAGCCAAAATGAATAATCTTTATTTCTTTTCATACTTGCTATTACGCTCTGTGTGATAATGGGATTGAATAGAGTGTTTGTCAAGGGGAATCAACAGTCAATTTTGAATGATGAATGTTTAACATCAATTTTCATCTTGACTAATGTGTAAATTTAAATAGGAATTTTTCCCTCTCACTGGTTGGCCTAACTGATTACAAGTAATTTGGCCATCTTTCTCAATAAATATTTTGAGAGTGGGTTTCTTAATTTTATCTATGAGATAGAAATACCTTGAAACCACCATTAATATGGGACATATCTCCCTATTAACTCATGGCTATAATGCTATGAAAATTCATCAGAATGTGTCTCTGTCCTTGTATCTACACCTTCAACAACAGGAACATGTTGACAGCGGGTGTCGTCAAACATCACCAGATCTTGCTGAAAACAATCATGCTGCTCCTTATACCATTTCTCCATGTCAAATTCAGGAAAGAAAAAGCTGATTTCTCTCTGAGCAGTCTTGTCAGAATCTGGAGATGAAAATATAATGGATAGGGAAGCCCAGTCATGATAGAATAACATGATATTTTGAAAACTGGATGTGGAATCACAATGCTTTAGGTCAAAATCACCATCTAGCAATCGAGTACAGATGATAAGGACAGCATTTTATCACTAAAATCTTTGACTGACGATTCCTGATGCTAAAGTCTCATTAAACGAGTCAAGCATTAAATGAGTCAAGTATTAAGTGAGTCCAGCAAAGTCTAAGCACGTAGCAAATCGATGTATTCATTCCCTTATTATTTTCACTCAAAGATCATTGCCCTGTCATATGGTTTTGTGATATTCTGGTAAATGTTTTTGCTGAATGTTGTAATTCTATTAAATCCGTCACATGACACTTTCAAATGTTACAATTATTGCAGTAGTTATTTAATATAACCTAAGGCATTTTTTACACCATGTATTCTTATGTTATGTTTTAATTTTGATAGAAATAAACTCCTCTGAAAATGGAAAAATATGTTTGTTCTTACTTTACATCTCTACTTGATAATTCAACTGAGAAGCCATAATCCTTATTTATTTGTCATCCTATCTTGCATACTTCCATATGCAATTATTAATTTTTCAATGGCAAAACTGAATTCCCTATTTTCTTGAAAAACATGAGTATTCATACCACAGAAAACTTATACACTGAGTGAGTAAAATAATTCATGTAATTTATTTGAAAAAAAAATTGAAAAAATCCTAATTAATGCCCCAGCTTTGAAACATGAAGATCATAAAAAAAAAAAATTTAAAAAATCCCCATCTCACAATTTCAAGGGATTCCTCCACAGTGGAAACATTTTCAAATATGTTGATGCCACCACTGTACAAAAGAGTGCTCTTTGTACAAAACTGTAAAACCATCTGTTCCATTTCATGAGCTTCTTTTTCTTCCTTTAGTCTTTTTACACCTACCTGATCCATGAGCACAATTTCTTGTGTCTGTGAGACCATAAAGACCACGAATGCTCTGAGGTTCATCAAAAACTGTCCTGTTCAATTAAATATTCATAGAAAAGCAGCATGAGAAATCTGCACAGTGGGTACATATAGTACCTATTATATTTATGTCAAATACCATAACAAGGTCTGAAATTGATAAGGGAAAAGTCCTTGAAGATTTTCCTACACTTATTAACAAAGGATTACTGAAAATGTGTGAACATAGTTACTACTAAACACATTGTATTTTAACTTTAAAAAAAATTATGTGATTATACTTAAATGTTTTGGCACACAAATGTAACAAAGATGCAACTGCTTTTGTGTTAAATATCAACATATCTAACATTTTGACCCAGTACTTGCATAATAGTTTTTTTGATGCACAATTAAGTTCCACATACTGCAGTTACAATAATAAGTCAAATGATTCTAAAATCCGTATGGAATTTTAAAAAAAAACAAACCATCAAAAATGCAATGTTGAAAAATGTTTTTGACAGTATCATCTCATATAATGATAACAACTGTTACTTAATAAATGGATAATTAAAACTTAGGAGCAATTGATAGTGTGAAGACTATGAAACTGTAAAAGTTTGACATAAAATTTGTTAACATCTTACTTGAGAACTTTTGTTGGTCCCAAAAGTTTCCTCCATTTTACAATAGCATCGTTGCCACAGAGAATGTGACTCCAAATAGGACCACTGTAGATAAAGAATCTCAAGTAAATTATGTGGCCATGTAGATGCATGTAAGAAGTTCATAAAACTTTACCAAAAAAAAGAAAAGAAAAGAATAATAATTCTAATAACACCTTTTGTAAATGACTCATAAGCTGATTCTTTATGAGGAAGAGATGGAAATATGCAAGAACAATATTTTTGAGAAGGTGAACAGAAGCATTTGGTTTCTTGCACAAATTTTTTTTGTATCCAAAAATGGTAGTCTATTTTTTCATTTTGAGAAACTAATTTAGCCAATTTGGTGAAGATTTTTATTGTCATCAAGAAAGATATTTTGCCAACTTCATTATCTTGTCCCTTACCTGCTCATGAAGGAAACCAGCCTGTTTTGGAAAAATTTACCTGAAATAGAAAGATGAAGAAATGTAATACACAATTCTTGTAAAAATTCTTTTCAGTTTGATGAAAGAGTAATGCAAATGACTATGGTTTCATTTTGTGCCAAAAGAAATTAGCATATAATCTGGAAAAAAAATCTGGAACATTACATACAATCTATGAGCAAATTCATGGAGATCTATATCAAATAAATATTGTGAGATAACTTGACTTCTGATTAATCTGGAAATCTAATACCTCACAATCTATTCTATCAGACTCTTCTTTTTCAAGAACCAATATAGGGTCCTACAAGTAATCAAAAGATGAATAAATTGTGGTACTAAATATTTAAAACTATGCAGGAAAAAAAAAAAAAGATTTCGAGCAGCAACAGCTAAAAAATAAAAACAAAAAAATTAACACTTCATTGCTGCCCATAGTATGATGTATGTCTGAAAGTTGGTCTCTCATGTTTGAGAAGATGTTATCACATACATCAAAGCTAGCCCTTTATCACCCATCCTTCCACATTTGATCGGATGTTTTGACCGCTGATCACATGTTTGCACCAATAATGCAGAATTGCTTGATAGATGCTCCAAGTTCATGAACAGCAGTTGAAATAGCAATAAGAGTTCAAGTCAGGCATATATCTGTTGGTCTATATAACATCGAACGACAGTCGGTATTCCTCACTCTATGTGAGAAAGCACAAGCTGGGTGATTGTTCGCTTGTGCAAAGTAGACCAGACTGAGGTATGAGGAAGTTGCAATAGACCAAGTCAGCAGGACTGATCATTTAGCACACCAATGGAAAATTGGGTATGACAGCAAAGCAGATAAATAAATGAATAAAACATATATATTCTGTGTACATATTTAACTTAATTAATACAACTGAAATAAAACTTTGATAAATCATTAAAGTACTAGATCCACATTATGAAAAGATATGACATGATTCTTGAGAACTGAAGTGACTGACCTCTGTGCTCTGCATAAAACAACTCAGCCTGTGTTGATGTAAGTCTCATGTTCTTTGATTGAACAAAATAAAACCCGTTCTCCAAAATTAATTGCCTCACATCCTGCAGGAATACAGAAACAAAGAAATTTCAGACGAGTATGAGGAGCCTGCCTGGTTTTTACATTTATTCTTTTCTTTTTTCAATAACTGCGTGAAGTTAAGTGTTAACTCTATCAATTTAAATTCAGGTCTGTTGGTGCCAAATAAGGTCTATATACGCGATAGAATCAAATGTGAAAAGTCACTAAGGACAAACAAAAGTGACTTAGTGGATGATCTATATGCGCAATTGTGATAGAATGAAATGTGAAAAGTCACTGAGGACAAACAAAAGTGACTTAGTGGATGTTATCTAATTGTCTTCCAAATAAATTTTTTTCTTCTCTACTTGGCTGGATACACTATACAAAGTAAAATTCTAAGCTTATGATGGGAGTTGTATATGAAAATGGATGAAATGTTGGTGATGTTTGATGATCCATCCTTTTTTGATTAATGCCATGATGACTTAATGAAAGCTAAGGTGTGAAGACACTCCACATATAAAAAAAAAGTGGTTTTGTGATAAGCAACATAACAGACTAAGATAATATCATTTAAAAAACCATACAAAGAATATCAAGTTCCTCTGTTCTGTCACTGCAAAGTACCACAACTTGAAGAGAACATGCAAGCATTATCATTTTTATATTGGCTAATGGGGAAAATTTCTAAGGAAGTTAAAAAAAATATTTGGTACTTTTGAAATTTAGGCACTCATTTTCGACTCGCACTGGTCATGTGCAGTGCTACCAAACAGTTCAATCCTTACAGACTGTTGCTGTAAATTATTGGTGAATTTGTCTTGAAAAGATACAAAGGCTATGGTTCGGCTAAACACAAATCTTTCCATTCCATTAATCACTTTCCTACTAACAACAGTGCGACTACCCTCCCATAAGGCTCATGTCATGTGCTAAAAGACGTATGTATGTCATTTTCCTAACTGGTCACCGGGTGAGTCCACTGCTGTCACTCATGCATATTTAACTCTGCTTGGCTCCAGCTGACCATGAACCATTAGGCAGCTGCTAGCTGTTCTCATCTTTGCCACAAGCAATCCACAGTATTGGCTGCTACTGAATATCACGTGAAGACAATAGATTTATAATAATTTATATACAGCTGGTTTGGAATCTAATAAATCTACCTCTGGACATTCCCCGAACCACAGCATGCTGCATCTATCAAAAGATTACATGTATTGATGTGAACCACCCTGGTCAGTGGTCGGAACATCAAAGGGGTCTTGTGCCTCCAGCTCTGTTTCCCCTGTCAAACTTTTCTAACATCTTTTCTAATCCCCAATCTGGCAAATGTTTGGAGATGAGAAGTGAGAGAGAAATAAAGAGGGACTGAGAATGAGTTGAGTGAGTGGGAGAACTAGTGAATGGGTGAATAAATAAATGGGTGCCTGAGTTGTCCACTGATTGACAAAAGTGGGTTTGTACGTTGGCCTTGGATGTCTCCTGTGCTTCTGTGTGATTTTAAGAGGAAATTCTGAATGAAATTAAGAATCTATCTCTAAAGATGTAGTTGCATCTATGCTGGCAAACTTTTGGAACTGAAGAATAAAGGAAGAAAGAAAGAAAGAAAGAAGGAAAGAAAGAAAGAAAGAAAAATTGGCAGCAAGGACAGCACTACCAAGGTTCTTCAGCAAATGGATTTTCAACTCTATTTCAACCCCCCTGAAACATTTAGGCCTTTTCTATATTCACTTTCATTTGCCTCCTTTCCACCAATTCTTTCTCTCACACACACACACACACATGCACAAAGTCTTCAGGGTTTTCATTTGTTTCAATTTCAAAATTCAAAGAGATATTCCGACCAGAGAATCTCTTCGCACTATTTGTGGTAGCCTATTCTGGAAAGGTGATGTCATATTACAAGAAGAGAAGGCAGGCATAGGGCAATTAACATAATGGGGAATGGGGAGATGGGGAGAGAGGAGGGGGTAGAGCGCAAGTCTCTGTTTGTCTCACTCTCAGTCTTAATTTATGTTTCACTGATGCACAATGGGTTGGCGGGGTCACCAAACTGATCGGACAATAATTGTCATATCATTGGTGCTTAGCACAGGACTGCAAAAACTAGCTAGCAGTGATGAGCTTAAGAGTGAAAATCCTAAGCCCCATTTGCCCCTGCGGCACAACCATGGATTTATGGTTCCGAGGAATCGATACCCCCGGTGCGCAGCCCCGAAGTACGAATCGATACTGCACCCTATTCAGTATATCAAATAATAGCCTAGAACAACAACACTGGCTTAACCTGCTGGGACTCTCGACGAGTGCAAGTCGCTAACGGTCCTCCCTAATGCTAACATGTATGAGACCCTTGACAAGCGCAAGTCCACTCAAATGCTGTCGAGGGTCCCAGCAGGTTAAGTCAGCGTTGTTGTTCTAGGCTATTATTTGGTATACTGAACAGGCCACAGTATCGCTTCGTACTTCGGGGCTGCGCACTGGGGGTATCGATTCCTCGGGACCACAAATCCACGTTTGTGCTGCCCCTGCCCCTCCCCCATTTTATGCTCCTTTCTTCCCTTAC
>JBCAUA010320473.1:0-19188 GCA_038406235.1 Peronia verruculata | reverse complement strand
TCTCTCTCTCTCTCTCTCTCTTTCTCTCTCTCTCTCTCTCTCTCTCTCTCTCTCTCTCTCTCTCTCTCTCTCTCTCTGGAGGCCCTAAAAAGTATCAGAACAATTCATCCTGGCGTACCGTGGTTTCTGTGATGGTACGAATGCCATTATAGTTCCCGAAATGAGTTTATGTTTCAGTGTAGTGACCATAAAATGCGACTGCAAACCCGTGCAGTGTATGTTTTTTGGAGAGACACGATGGTTATCTTTGCCCAGTATAATCATTCCCTAGTCAGACACAACAAGCAATATAAAGAAAGGGGGAAAATCACTTTTCTGTGGCCTTTTTCAATGAATTATTATTATTTTTTTTTTTTTAATTGATTTGATAAGAAGACGACATTTTCTTTGCACCAAGATTTTCTTTTTTTCGAAACTGTTCACGATGTACGTGACTACGTCTCAGATAAAAAGCGGAGAGAGATTTTTGTTTTACAACTCCACTGTGCATCACTTGTATCCGACAAGAGGAACTAACAAGGATGATCAAAAACAACCAGAAGGCAGGTAAGCTGATTGATGCGTGGACTAATGGCCCTGAACAGTTAAGACTCTAAGGGGATAAGGATCCTAACAGACTTGCTTATACTGTGGCACACGTTCAGTCAACAATAAATTTAACGATCACTGGAATAGACATCTATCATCCTATCATACCCATGTAAAGAATTCACATAAGGATTTTGTGTACTGACTGCAGTGAATTATAAAATGTTTACATGACATAAAATGGCCTCATAGATTAAACTTAACCTTGTCATGGTCGCCAATAATTGAATGTTTAGCCGGTGATGACTTCTCTAGAGAATACAAGACATTAAATTTATATATTCGGTCGTGCCGGATCAAAGAAATATTATTAAGATCCAAGAAACCATAAATAAAAAGGTCAGTGGGCTACATTTAATATCAGTGAATGAAAAAACAATCTGCTGATGTGATGATATTCCATGCCAGAATGGCAATTGTTTAGTACCTCAAAAGTAAAGACTTCTCTCGCCAATTTAACCCCCGTCATAATCCTCCTCCTCCTACTACTACTAATACTTCTACTTTTTATTCTTTCAATCCGACTGGGAAACTTTCCACCACCGGAGTCAGTGTTGGTGTCATAAAACTCATTTTGTCCACAAGAACCTGCAAACATCTCAGTGTCCAAACAACCCTCGGGGAAAGAGAGAGAGAGAGAGAGAGAGAGAGTGGGACAGAGAGAGAATCCATTAGCCCTTCAAAACTAAATAAATACATAACAAAAATGGGGCTTTTCTTTTAAATTTCTTTTACTTCATCACGGATGAAAAAAAAAAAAAGGTCATTCCCTGGAGAGAGCAGAGAAAAAAGTTCAGGGCAGGAGATTCAAAAAAGAAGAAAAAAAAAACTATCTATGAGCACAGGATGGATGATTAAATTATGTTTTTTGGAGTTTCATGCATGCCCTTCCTGATGAATGAAAAATTGGCCAACAAACATAAGGCCCAATCTTGGCTGATTCTTGGATACGTGCCATAGCCCTGCTACATAACAGTTGAAGATCGAATTCTCCTCAGTTTTGAAATTCTTACAGATGTGTTTAGTATCTTTAGCCCTCCAATGTCACTCCTTCCTTATTTTTCCATACTTTTTCCCCCTATTGTTTTCCCGTGATTCACATCTTTTGCAGGCATTTATGTCTGCATACCTGATTCTTCATCTCTCTGTCTCTTACTACCTGACCCTTCCTCCATCCATCGATTCAACCATCGATTCACCCATCCATCCATCTATCCATCCATCTGCCTCTCTGTCTGTCCGTCTATCGGTATGTCTAAATATTTATCACCGTCCTCTCTTCCCTTCTCCAGTAATCGCTTTATTATCACCACCCCAAATCCACTCTTTCCGGACTTCTTTTTTTTTCTAAATTCTTCATCCCCCTCCCCTTACACACACACAAACACACACACAGACACACACACACACGCTTTTTCTTCCCTATCTCTCGCTCCCAACCACGCGTGTTCAATCCTATTAGAGCATGCCACTCACAAGCAACTCTTGCACATCAAGGCTGAAGTCACCGCTAGTGCCTGTGTGCTGATAACGTAATAGGCTTATCAATCCCTACAATCTTTCTCCTCCTACCATCCTACTGCATCCCAATATGGTTGCTTGCTATAACAGAAGACAGACTTTTGTTATACACCACTATAATCATGTTATCCCAAATGACCACACAATGACACTGAAGTCCATCAAAATACAATTACATGTTTACTGTCCATTTTCTTTAAGAACAGAATTTCCCGCTCGGTGGGTCGCACAACCTTGGCAGGGAAATCGCAGAGCCGTGCTAAGCAGCTTACTGCAGAACAAATTTTAAATCATCAATTACTTTTTTTATGCTCTTATAATATATCTTTATATTTTTGCTCCAGTGTTTCTTTCCCTCTCCATCACTGAAGATAAATGCAAATCAAGCTGCTGATAGCAAGGGTTCGCGAGTGCAAAAACGTTAGGAACCACTGTTTTAGAAGTCGTTGTGAGTACAATGAGGCGGATATGACCATGCCAACGTTTTTTTTTTTCAGGTGTAATATGGCAATATGGGTGCTTTGCCGCCGGTATGAGCACGTGACAGACGGATTTACCTCAATCTACATTAAGTATGAGTCAGATCAGTTTGTTTTTTTTTTAAAACAAAAATTTCCAGAACTAATGTTACTGAATTCGGGAGAGCATTGTTCCCACAGCTCCTCTACCCAGAATTAAACTGTCCTAAATACAGCAATCCCCCCCCCCCCCTCCTTTTCGTATGTGCGTGCGTGTGTGTATACTTGTGTCTGTGTATGTAGACACACAGCAAGATGGTGTTATTCTCTGTGCGCGCATATGACACACGTGTGGATGTTTGACTGACAGAGAGAGAGAGAGAGAGGGGGGGGGAGATGCTGTATTTCTGTGTGTGTGCGTGAGAGAGAGAGAGAGAGAGGAGGGAAGAGAGAGCTGTATTTCTCTGTGTGCGTGAGAGAGAGAGAGAGAGAGAAAGAGAGTGAGAGAGAGAGAGGAGCCAGTGTCTGAAGGAATCCGAGAAGTTTGAAGAGCGCAGCATGACACCCAAGCTACAAAAAGTTTTAAAAGCCGTGCAGCAGCGCGGAGCCTATGATTACCATGGCGGTGTGAGTCTCCCAAGGGCCTGACTTTCACACAGTTCTACAGGCTTTCTGAGTGCATCGGACACCTGGTGACCAACGTGGCACGGAGTGCGCCCGCAAGCAAAAATCTTTCATGCTCCGCATCCACACTGGTTTATTCATTATGTCCTATCATCACTGATACCTCACCGGCCTCAGCAACTCAACCAACTGTTGAAAACCCAATCTTACTTAACAAAACCTATTTTATGCCAGCATCTTTCCTCTCAAAACCTCTATTTGGGAAAATTCAAATTTAGTTTAGCGATCACCTTTGTATTGATTCCTAGCGAACAAAATGCAGCTGCTAGGGCAAATACTGAAGTAAAAAAAGTTGTTCTACACTTTGCCTCCAAAAAGCCGTTACGAATAACATTTCGTGAGAGATTTCCCAAGACGCTCGTCCAAGTGATAACCACAGTGACTAGACTGAGCAGTGTGACTATCATTTCAGCTGAGCATTGACACGACTTCTCTGATCTTGCCCGTGGAGATGGAAAATCAAGAGGAAGAAAACGAAGAAGAGGATTTTCAAAAGGGAATACCACTTTTGCCACGCCATGAATGAAAAATAATCACGGTTAATGTTTAATATTGTGATTCGCGAGCTGACAGTGTCTGTATTGCGAAATAACTGAACTGCACTGAAAAAGACTTCATATCACAGTAGAATGGTGCTGCTCCGTAGATCTTGTCTTTTTCCCTGATACATGAAACATTTCCCAAGAACTGATGGTTACAAAAAACGAATTAATGATTTCCCAAGACTGTAACGGTTATAAAACTAGCAACAAAATTGCTCACCAAGTTCAGAATCCATGAATCGTATTTTCCCCCCTTACTCTTCGTGTTCTCTGTGATAAAAGTTGGATTCAATTATGAGTTTGAACTGAAATTCCAAGTGGTTAGAAAAGTTGAGGCGAACAAGTACATAAGGCCAGGATTCATCAGGCCAGCTTTTTCTTAGCTCTAAGTGTTTTATCTGACAAAGTTGCATTTAACAGAATTGCTCAGATTAAGATGATTTGCCAAGCGGTTATAAAACTGGCGGCAGGCAGATCTTGATCCATGAATCTTACCTTTCCGTGCTGTCCACAGGCGATGGCCGTAACTGAAAGCTTTGGTATGTGTAGTTAACGTTAGGACTTTCTCCAGCAGTTTTTCTACATCGCTGCCGTTCCTGGTGGCACTGAGACTGAGGATTTAGGTCTGCGTATCGATGATCTTTCACCTATGGGCCTGAAAAGAACAGGGAAACAAAAATCTTAATTGTCTTAAATTGTCAAGATAAATCACTGGGAGCATCAGGCTTACAGACTGTGGTGACATTAATAGTTTCCGCTTTTTAATAAGGTCTGTTCAAGGATGTGTGATTTATGGTACATGACAGGAAAAATATTGTGTTGTACGTGTGCTGAACGAAACCCAATGCAAAATATGGCGAACATTACCGGTTCAAACTCTCAGAGTTTCAGAAGGAAATGTTCCACTGCACGGTATTTCTATAATAAAGTATACTCATGTTCCAAAAAATAATTATCCCATCAGTCTCTGCCTAAACAGCAATAGGAGGCCATTTGTCTGTTACTTTGTTGTATCATATTTGGAAAGTACATAAGCTGGGTTAGCCTTTGAACCGACTGGATCTTTGAAATCTTTAGGGTTAAGATAAGGTATACATTTCAGTTTGAACTTCACAAGCACGACAAAGTAACAGTTGCGCTATGCAAACAGGAGCTAGACATGCCACAGAGCGCAGTGGTCACGTGAATGAAATGCGTGTCCAAAATCCTCAGGTGCCATCAGTTAAAAAACAATTTCTCTCTCCCTGATGGCAAAATATGGGCGCGGTAACGCTTGATCTAAAAAAAAAAAAAAAAGTAAATCTGTATCTGGGTACCAAAGTGTAGGCACAACAGGTGAGGCTGATGACTAAATTATTTCTCAGGTCTAATTTCATTTCCATACATAATTACGTTAGCTCACACACTGCTAACACTAACACGATACCCTTGCAACATCAAAATGTGCTAGGTTGTTTGAATTTCGTAAATTATCATTTACTAATAAACAAATGAACAGCGGGGGGAGGGGGGGGGCACAGCACAGTTGTAATCATATTGACGCCCTCATCAACCGGACACATATAAATCAGTTGGTCAATGGATCTCAGCGTGTGTTCACTATAACAGTGAGAGCTGCACAGAAGGTCTAGTTATTGCTATTTCTACTATGGACGCCCCACTTGGGCAGGATCAGTAATGAAGACAACGGCTAGAACCATAAGTTTCACTTACACATGTAGTTTCTAACGTACATTGGATCTTCTCGATACAACAATGCCATGGTTAACTTGCCGACTTTTAGATCCACACAAGCACTATACTACCATCACACTCCACTATTTCAATATCCATCCAAGATCTGTACTTTATAATGCAAAGTTCATATTCGATTTTTCATTGAAATTTGCATTGCCCGCGGCCAGAGGTAAAACTGACCCGTAGCGGTCACTGGACAATTCCAATACTGTTAAAAAAAAAAATCCTGACAAAAGCGTAGCTTAGCTAGGTTGTCTCATGACTTGTATAGTGTAAAATTTGTAAAACCAATATCTATTTACAGATTTAAAGAACCCAGCTGCCTTGGGACTCTCGTCAATGTCCTCTATACGAGAAGCCATTTGTAATGTATCTCGAAAAAAATAAAAAAAGCGTTTTCTTTCCACTGCATTATAATATTAAAATCCCCTCTTTGTAATACTTTTAAAACTACATAAAATTATGTGATGATAAAATTATCCCTGTTTCGTTCCTGTGCTATTCTTTCGGGACGTACATTATCAGTGATTTTAAAAAAAGAGAAAAAGAAAAGAAAAAAAAAATCAGTCGTCTAGTCTGTTTGTCGCCTTCCAGTCCCAAAAAGTGGCTACTTCGCAATGTCATAGTAAATCAAGCCAGGTCACAGTTTAGACTGTTAGTTGCTGTCTCTGAGTTTTGTGTCTCCTCCTTAACCCTTTCACTGCCATGATCTCCAGATGTTCAATGTCCAGTCTCTTTACGGTCAAAGAATATTTTCAATACCTATTGTGGTCATTCTGTTGAGAGGGGACAATGGTTAAATAACCAGTGTCAAAGTCTGGAAGCCAAATATTTTCATACCTATTGTGGTCATTCTGTTGACAGGGGACAATGGTTAAATAACTAGGTATAAAAAGTCAGGGTGATGTTTTGACATTTTAAAGATTTGGTTCTGGCAGTCAAGCGGTTAACCTCTGTCCTTCAATGTTCCTATCCGGACTTACTGTCAGTCTTGTGACGATTAGATCTATCATATATGATGCACTGGGGATAGAGGGACTTTCTAGCAGACTCACATGTTTTTTGTTCAGCAGGTAAACCAGAGTGACAGAAGAGGGCAGACCTCGATAACTGAGCCGGCCGCCACAAACTAACATTAAGTAAAGGCATAACAAGACAGGTCTATGTAAACACAGACGGTCAGGGAGTGAAAGGCGGCGATACGGGGAGGGCAGCGGCTACAGACTGATTGGCGAGAAGAAACCAGGCGCGAAAGGAGTAAATAAATATAGAGAAAGGAAAGGAAACTTTACCTCTGTTTATCTTTTGGACCACCTGTATATCCATGGCTGTGTGTTTCCATCCATCCATCCATCCCACACATCCACCATCCATCCATCCTTCCATCCGTCCTCTCACCCATCCATCCATCCACCAATAATCCCATCCCTCCCTCCCTCTCCGTTCCTCCATCCATCTATTAATCCATCCATCCATCCATCCATCCAGCCATTATCCGCCCTCTCACCTTCTCCATCCATCCACCCATCCCATCCCATCCCCTTTCATCCCATCCCTCCATTTATCATCTACCATTTATCCACCCATCCATCTTCCGCCTATTTCTCTACCTACCTATCTACCTACCACCTACCCATTTACCTGCACTTAAATGGCACACATGAACGACCATGCACACATTTCATATGTCCAGCACAGCGCCAAATATAGCTATATCAAATAACATGTTTCCAGTGTGAAGGTATACAACACTACTATTACAATGTACCAGCATAGATTTATCTCTGAATCCCTGGTGGCTGAAACTCCACTGTAAACAACTACACAGAATATTAAGTATTTCGATTAATTAAAATATACAGAGAGCTGCTGTATTCCAGCCTTCGTCTAGCCCTCTCAAGTACTGTCAATGTTGTTGCGATGACCGGCTGCACAATGACAACGATGACCCGTGTTTATTGTTTACAGCACACTGTGTTTCACAATCCAAACATCACGTGACAACTTAGGGTGTTAAACAAACCGGATTGTTTACTACTACCACGTGAGCGCTGCCGGATTCACTGTCAGGATATCCACCCTAGAGCTTATCGGAAACAGAGGCCGGGGGGGGGGGGGGGGGGGGGGCAATTTTGGGGCAATGATACCATGAACAAGTGCACTTTTCAATCTTTCTCTGTGTTAAAGAAGTACCTTTTGTCATCTAAAAACCAATTACATAAAACTAGAAACCTGTCTGTACCCGCATATGTATTTAAATTTAAGCACAGACTAAAAGGTCTGAATACAGTGTATTGTGAAAAAATTTCTCCAAACGCCATTTTGTTGGACAGCAACGTGTGACTCTTCAGGTGATGATATGTCCATTCCATTCTAACCCCACATCACACAGGTTGAGAATCACTGCACAATAACATCCAAGCCTTGCTTAGCCTGAGGGCTCCAGTTATCATAGGCTTGTTCAGCACGTTATCTTACCCACAAGTGGTTCAGAAAGGCTCGGCTCAGCTCGCCTCGGTCCGACCTATACTCTCAATCGACCGGCCCATAGATCTACCACCTATCACAACCACCCACTTCTGGGAACATACAAATCTACTACGTACTTCTTAATGTGACTGAGGGAGAAGGAGGGGACCGGGGGGGGGGGGGGGGAAGAGGTCCCCTTTCTTCTCGAAGGTTCCCCTGACCCTGAGAGCCTTGGACAGTCCAGCTGTTCCTGAAGATGGTCTGATTTTCTCCAGAAAATCAACCGATGCAACTTAATGGGGTTCTCCGTATCACACTGTAAATGCTGTAAATTTTAGCTGTAAACTGACTTAGTCCTTAACGGTAAACAAATGCCAGTCAGGACCAACTTGCCACGAATACACCTGCTCCACTACCTGTTGATCATCTATATACATCTACGTCGATAATGAAAACTTGGCAAGACGTAAAGGGGAAGCGTGGTGAAAAGGGGGGGGGGCGCATAAGGCAGAGACTAAGAAAGAAGTTGTCCTGCACATTCAAACACACACAAACTGTCTTCTAATTCAACCCAAGACAGAAATTTCAAGCAGGAGCTGCCATACACATACTATCACATAAACTGTAAGTGAAAGATTCAGAATTTCACCCGTGCAATTTCCGAAAACTCCACGATCTCCTACTCCGCCCTCCGGCAAACTATCCTTCCCATTGTTGCGTTCTTTTTCACATTTACTATTAAAAAATTTGAAATTGACGACCAAAATGGCGTCCCATAGCAGTACATGTATTCCTGATTGCGTGTATTCTGCATCCAGGCCTCGACTGTAATGTTTTCTGATAAGTAAAACAGCGTCCCCATGCATCCACTGTTCCTCATTATGTGTATGCTGATCCGCAGTCAGGCCTCAGCTGTAGTGTTTTCTGCCCCCGCTATCGGACTTTCTCTCCGGGCTGTAAAAGCAAGGCCTGTGTTGACAGAGGCAAGGAGATAACACACATGGTTTGTTTGGAGAGCGTTGCCCCTTTCTGAGGTCCTCCATACAAGAAGTATCTCCCACAACTACAGATACGACTCGACCCTTTCCTCGCCAGATAGCATTGGTCCTACACTGCACACTATGGGCCTATTATATCTACTGTACAAAGTACTAGTGTTTATCAAAGGCACAAAAATTCTCTATTGGTAAGATAAACTATCGTTAAATCTAATGTCAACATGAACTTCGAGAGAAAGTCCCACAAGGAAGTGAGGGGGGAGAGGGGGGGGGGAGAATCACATGGCGATAGGCAAATAGATAGACAGACAGACGGACGAATGGACAGATACACAGATAGGTAGGAAGAGGGACTGATAGGCAGATGGACGAATGGACGGATAGACAGATACTACAGACGGTCCCGTGTTCACAGACAGACAGACAAAATGCGCTTTGTTTTCAAAAAGTGGTGTGTGATGAGATACATGTATAAGAGTGAAGAGACGAGAACCGACCTGTCCTCCATGGATGTTTCATTGACAGTCCGGATCTGATAGTTCACACACACACACACACACGGCACGACAAGATGTGTGGAGTTGCACACAGCAGCGTGACCAATCTTTCGTGGAATAAATGAACACGCCCTGCTATGTACCATGTCCGAATCAATTATGTGAGGTTGGATTGTAAAATGCATTGGGGATGGCCTTCTTGTTGTTGTTGTTGTTGATGATGATGATGATGAGGATGATGAATAATTATGTTTTCATTATTGCCCTGAAGAAGAGTCAAGTTGACTCGGAACGTTGGCAGAAATTTGACCATCACAATCAAGTTATAGATTTCTGTGTTATTTATTTTTCTTGAATTGTTTTGCTAGTTGCCGGTCTGGCAGTTCTATTATATTTTTATAAAATAATGATGATGACATACAATCAATTTAATCAAGTTCGAATTTACTACCTCCCGCGGGGGCCCGGAGTTTATAATTAGGTTTTCTGCTCCCACCTGCAGGCGACGTAAGCCCGCCATCGGTGGGGTATCTCCCATGGAGTGCCATCCTCGACATCCCAGGAGTGACATCTCTTCTTTCTCTCCTTGCTCCTGTCTTCTATTCCGCTTTCTCTCCTCTCTTCTTCTTGATCTGTAAACGTATCTTACCGTGCTTGACACAATATAGCCGTAATTGTGCCGATATGTCGTTAAACCCCAACATAACAATTCAATTCACTAAGTCTTCCCATTCGTTGTTTAAATGCATCTGGGTCGATACCGGTTGACCACCGTCGATGGTCTTGATCGTTTATATTCAAGACATGTATATAATATTATAAAATGATTTTGTTGCCATGAGGAAAGGCCAACTTGGTTTGAAAATTTTTTATTCACTTTTAACATCAAGTTATTTACATATGTTATCTCCTTTTTTTTTTTTAAACTGTTTGATTAGTTGCCGGTTGGACAGTCTTCTTCTATGTCATAAAATGAGGATGATGCTGGTGGTGGTGGTCATACATGTGACGACAATGGTGATGATAACAATGATGATGAGTGATTTCGATGATACTTATGATAATGATGATGATGATTTGAATTGTTTTGCTAGTTGCCGGTCTGACAGTTCTATTATATTTTTATAAAATGATGATGATGATGATGATTGTGATAACAGTGATGGTGGCAGTGGTGATGACGACAATGATGATATATGTGCATATTTTCATATTTTTATTTCTGATATAATACTCACTAATGTCCCGCCCAGTTCAAGATATGAAATCGAACATATCAAAAACAAGGGCGGGCGCACGTGTTGGAGGAAGGCAAGGGGAGGGGGGAAGGGGGGGGGAGACAATAAAAAAACAAAACAGATGGACAGAGGGAAAAAAAAGACAATAAAAAAACAAAAGCAACAAAAATAACGACAGACAGAATAAAACTGGACCTCTCGCACAGCCCATCACGACGAGACACACGAGTGAGTCCACCGACCCCTAATTTACATGCAAAGAGCTTTCCTTCCTGCCAGCTAGATACTGTCGGCCGTACGGCCCTCATTTACACCACCACTCGAGGCCAGGGCCGATGCCAGAAGGGCTGGTCTTTTAAGTGAGTGTGTGGACCTTCAGTCCTGGCTCAGTCTTTGTCCACGACAAAGAGCAAATGGAAATCTCCTCCCGAGAGATCACTGACTCCTAATTTCCACACTTCCCAAGGCAGTCACGTCACTTCCACATGTATATTTCTAAGACAGCCACTTTCAGGAGGCCAAAACAAGAAACTCCTGTGTTTCCGGCTATGGGAACTTCTTTGAGTCAGACCACTGACCAGAGTCGGGAATTGCATTCTCAATACGAGACGTTATATTAATGCTGGTTTGAAAGATTTAGAAACTCTGCTCCTTTCTGTGTAGTTCACTCCATCCCACCCCTCCCCCTTCCTATTCCGCCCTTTTCAACACTTTTTAAAATGAATGAATTTAAGAGAGAGCGCTATAATTATAACCACGATACCCACATGTTACAATAAAATTACATTTCCACAGGTCTTATTCACACAATGTACACAATTTGGTTCTACCGCGATGAATAACTTGCTATGGTCGCAAAAGTGAAAGAGGGCGAAACAGAGAAAGAGAGAGAGAGAGAGAGAGAGAGGGGGGGGGGGGTTAGGTCGAGGGGGGGGGGGGGGGGGTAGGATCTTAAAAATCAGGCCCAGCTTAATTGATTCGTCCAAAAAATATAACTAATTGAAATCGTATTCAACGCCCTGTGCAATAATAAAAATCACGTCAAGCGTTTGCTGTCGCTGTTAGTTCATTATCCTTTGTGTCCTCAGGCTTCCCTGTTTCACATCAACTCGCGAGCTCAGTTCTTTGTTGCTGTATCTCCACTTTTGGGGTATTTGGAGATATACATGCCATATGAAAAAGGGACAGTAAATCTTAATATATAATGTGTAATTATTTCACCGATCACTTGCCCAAACAGGTATATTTTGAAAAAAACATTTTATTCTTATCTCTTATGTGCAACAAGAGTTCTCAAAGTGTGAAAAATGGAGATATAGCAACAAAGAACTGAGCTCACGATTTGTCTAATGAGACGCATCTAGTCTGTGACAGTAACTGTCCTCTGATGTGGCAGAAATAATACTAATAAGAGTGCTCGATGAACGTTTTCGCCGATGTTCTGTGTGATATTAAACATATTAATTTGATCTCACTTGATATCTTGTTCTTTCACAAACGACATTCTTAATTATGTTTATTTTCTTCTATTGCAACTTAAATCTTACGAGACAACCTGTGATGATGATACAGCAGCCGGATTCATTAACTAGTTCTGGATCTCTGCAAAACCAGCAGGTCGCGGTTTTTTCAATTATCCGACAGGATAACAGTTCAAGAGAATCACGGTTCTCCCAAAATGAAGTCGAAACAAAACAGAGAGAAACCTTTTTTCTCCATGAAAATGAAAAGATTGATGAAGTGGTATTCGTTCTGACACTGAGATTAAAGTTTCGTTTAACTTGTCTGCCTCTCAAGTAAGCTACATGTATGTTAAATGGAAAATTTGATTTTTACTTTCCTGGAATTCCAAGGCTAAATTTGATCACACAATATTTTAATTTGACCACACAATAATATGTAGGGATACGAAAATCCCCTCAAGTCTACGACCATCCCTAAATGTTTTCTTTCTCATCATGGCGGAGCCAATCTTAACGCACCCATGACAAATTCTGTGAGCAATACAGAGTGCAAATAGGTCCTACCAGCTGTCGGAAGACAATCACAGCGGTGTTTCAGGTCTCGACAACTTTTTATAATGTACGAAGGTACGTACCAGCTGGCTCTACGGTCATAAAACTGCCTGTCATTCATTGCTTAAACTTAAAACTTGATTAGCGTATCTGGCGATCGTAGATTTCAAGGCCATCTCATCACTTCTCCGGCCTGTTACGGGATCGAATCCTAACAAAACTCCGAGTACAAAGGTAACATAATACATTACATTAATATCATAATTCCTTTCCATCTCACTTTCTCAGTTCCTTCAATGATTTAATCTCTCTCTCTCACACACACACACAATCTCTCTCTCTCTCTCGCTCTCTCTCGCTCTCTGATTTTTTTCTTATTTCATCCATTTAAAATATGTGTGCTCTATAATAATATATATACTAAGCCAGTCTGCATGTATCCGCGTTCACGTGTTGTTCTTGTTGTTTTCACCTTAGAAAAACAAAACAAAAACAAATAAATAATAATGCTCACCTTGTGTTGGGTTGGGGGGGGGGGCGAGGGGAGTAATTAAAAAATTAATAATAAATGAATACAGTGGAAAGCTTGAGCTCCCATCTTAGGAAAGTACATGTATTCCTCATAGCTGACTTTCAGTTGTACAAGCATGCACACGAACATAATGAACAAGTTGTTTGGTAAATCAGCTTTTGACATTTCTAGGGTTGAACAGAAACACGACAACAAAGGGTGACTAACAACGGCCTACAATGCGCCTCTTTGTCATCACAGACACGGATACAGGAATTAAAAAGTATGTGATTGGTTTCTAGCGCCTGGCGTGACACGGCCTGTCCCATCCTCCGCTGACTTGTCCAGTGCGTAGGTGTTGCCTTCATCCTTGTGACATACTTAACCGTAAGCGTGGCTAACTAACACTGACAAAGTGGTTAATGTCGGATCTTCCCCATGTAGTATCACCACCTGTGCCCCTAGGCAGTAGATACAGTTATATATCAACGTGCACTTCGTTCGCACAAAGGCATAAGGATTCTAAACACCGTAAACTAACTAAACTGCGCTGCTTAGTCATAATTTGTCACTATTCATGTTACCAGCCTGCCAGTATTCGCACAGTCATAAGGATTCTAAACACCGTAAACTAACTAAACTGCGCTACTTAGTCATAATTTGTCACTATTCATGTTACCAGCCTGTCAGTATTATTATTTTAATGTTTCATCTTTGATTTTTTTTTTCTATGCTATAATTTTTATAGATTTTTATTCTATTTTATTTTTCAAATCTCACTATGGAATTGATGGTCGACAGTGACTTTTACTTTGAAACTTTGGAGTAACCTCGTAAGAGATAGAAAAGAACGGTTCATGCCAGGAAGCCAAAAAGATTGGGGGGGGGGGGTTTACTATGAATGTAGCTTTATAGTACGAAGTTGCATTTTGTGCTGGGGTTAAACCGCACGATGGCACGATTACGGTTACAATATATTGTACCAAGCACAGTAAGATACGTTTGCAAGTCAAGAACAAGATAGGATAGAGAGAGGGGCAGAGGACAAGAGCAAGGAGATAGAAGAGATGTCACCTCTGGAGCGTTGAGGATAGCATTCTACGGGAGACATCCCACCGATGGCGGGTTTCACCGCCTGCAGGTGAGAGCAAAGAACCCACTTATATATCCCAAGCCTCCGCCGGGGTGGGGGGGGGGGGGTGAGTATGAAATAAAAAAGATTATCCCGCATTTAAATGTCTTTCCTGTTTTTGGTGAACAGAATTTTTGTGGGTAGAAATTTTAGAACCTGGAAGGTTTGCCCAGACAGCGGAAGTAAGATGAGAAAAAATCATACATTTTGAAATGCAGTGCACGTGCGGACAAGTTGAGATAAATTTCATGCTTCATACGCATGGCTGGAGATTCGAAAAAAAAAAAAAATAATAATGATAAAAATGGCAGACAGAATCAACCAGGTTCAAGAGCAGCCCAGACAATATTTTATCTGGAATAAAAGACAGAAAAAGAAAATGAGCTATCGCTTATCTGGATATTGCTGTCATTTTGGGGGCGGGGGAAAAAAATAATGAATTAAAATAAACTCGCTTAAAATAATAATAAAAATAAGACAAAACAACATAGAATAACATAAAAAAAAAAAAAAAAGCGAGACAGGATTATCTCCTGGCTAGACAGCCGTGACAAAAAGGAAAGAAAATTGAAAGAAGATTAGCTCAGTTTTCAAGTCATACATGATGTATGACAACAGCCGGAACCAACAAAAAGAACCACCACAACAAGAGCAAAACAGATATTCGATTTTATAGCAGCAGAAAACACCCACTTGAAAAGGTCAAGAATCAGGAAACAACACCGATCGTGCAGCGAGGCTGTTTTCCTTTGCTAAGTACAAGGGGTGTAAGACAAGTATTGCATTATTTTTTTTTTTTTTAAATAAATAAAAGGGGGGGGACCATTTTTCCTCTTCTTTCTTGAAACACATGAAGCAAACAAGCCGAAAAACTATCACGATAATTTAACAAAAAACAAAAACAAAACAACAACAAAAATTATTTGGCGAATTTTTCAGAATTTGTGTTGCTAATGTTTCAATTAATAAAAGACAAGAGTGTTGTTGTTGTTGTTGTTGTTGTTGTTGTTGTTGTTGTTGTTGTTGTTGTTGTTGTTGTTGTTGTTCTTGTTGTTGTTGTTGTTCTTGTTGTTGTTGTTGTTTTCTTTTTTCACAATACATGTAATTGTGATACACCTCTTGCGCTTGACAAAGGGAAGTAATTTGGTTGACAGCCAAAACTGCTCATTTGGCTGAATGAAAATGCCCATAGTATAGAAAAATATCGCCGGAAACGCAGTCAGCCATTTCCATTGTGAAGGTCCGCAGAACAATCGCACTTAAGCGCCCAGTTCCCAAGTTAATTGAGGGAAGTGAATGGGATTGTCTGCTGTAAGGCACACCCGGAGTTTCCTTTTAGTCGTAACGGTGAAATCAAGATATCTGAAGTTAACTCTGTTACCAGATGAGTAAAACTGTGGTGACTGAAGTTAACTACTACCAAAATGAGTAAAATCTTGATGCCTGAAAAAGTTAACTGTTACCGACTAAGTGAATGGCAGATCGTTGTGCTCAGTCCTATTACTTCCCTTTACCAGACAAAAGAGGGATTGAACAAGCAGTGTCAAGAGGGGCAAAAAAAATCACTTTTGCGCCCTTAGCTTGAAACATACACCTTTAAAAATTCCCCCCCCCCCCCCAAAATATGATATAAAGAGAATGTTTTCTTCTTATTGTTATAATTTTATGATTCGAATCGCAAGCAGTAAAAGGATTTTTTCCTCTTTACATTGTTTGCTCAACACCTCTTTGGCAAAAGGAAGTAATAGGGTTAATCAAAATGATCTCCCTTACACAAGTCCCTCTTTGGAAAAGGCAGATAACCTGCGAAACGATCTCCCATTCCTGGAAACTGAAGTTGACTGATGAGTGAGATCTTAATCACTTTAGCTGATCAGACTGACTGTAGGGAACTGAAGGCCTAATACGTTCCATTATAATCTTCGTCTTTACTTAAGGTCAAGTCTGTTCATTGCCAAGACCCTGTGTGGACGTCACTGAAGTAATGCCCAGCTCTCCGACCATACTGAGATACTGATGGCATCATGAAACGACAACTATTCTCCACCGGATCCCTAAGATGTCAAAAGACGCTAAAGAAAGGGTTGTTGTTGTTGTTGTTGTTGTTGTTCGAAGGAATAACAGACAGACAGACATGCAGACAGACACTCGCAGATGAGACGGACAGACAGACAGACAGACGGACAGTCAGTCAACCGGACTGACAGATGAGACAGACAGACGGACTGCCAATAAGCCCATCAGATTGGACAAACATACAGACAGGACAGACAGACAAACTGGCAGACATATTGTAATGCTGTTGTTTTGTTGTTGTTGTTGTTTTCAAGTTAAAAACATAGACGCTGTGTTTTTCTGTTTTCCAACAGTGGCTTTTCATCAGCAGCATTAGTGGTAGTTACAATAAAGAAAAAAAAAAAAACTTGGCTACAACCAAGGAAAGATGTTAAAAGTATTGATAGCTAACCTATCACTATCAGACAGGAAAGAAGTGGTCGAGGTGGTGTCGAGCGGTATAAAATTTTTACACTGGCAAAGGCAAGTGATAAATGATCATCATGAAAACGTTTTTAACGAGCTTTCGGGTCGTATACATCATGTGAAGTAAAGGAGACGTGGAGATTTGAGAATGTGCCAATCGCCCTGGGCAACTCCTTGATCGGTGAGATTCATAAAGTTTATGGTGAGGCAAAGTATGACACTTTGACAGGAGGTGACGGCCGAGCCCTGGCGGAAAAATGTAGTGCCCTGCTACAGATGCAGGCCTAATTATTGATCTACGGCAGCCCACTGGATATTGATGACCCCCACGGAGGGAGACCAAACGGCTCACTGTGGGACAAGGCGAGAGGGCATGTGAGAGAAAGCTTACGATCTGAGAAAGATGGGGGGGGGGGGGGGGAGGAGTGCTTTTTAGATATCCTGGAATTCCAAGGTCTAATTACAATAGACACGATTTCGGGCTAAAAAAAAAAAAAAAATCGAAAGAGAGTGAGGGAAAGGCAGAGAGCTAGAGACAAACCAAGAGTCAGAGAGACAGATAGAAAAATACAGAGAAAGAGAGAGAGAGAGAGTGAGAGAGAGGCTAGAACAAGAGAGAAACACCAAGACTGAGAGTGAGTTTGAGAGAGACAGACAGTTAGAAAGAGTAAGTGAACTCTTTCCAATAAAATGGATGCTATCACACACGGACGAAAATTAATAACGTAAAGATCCTTACAATATCGTAAAGGTTAAGAGGCCTCGTACAATTCATGGCAGTTGGGTACCTTTCAAACGATCTCAGAGAACTGAGTATCAATAGATGCATGGGCCATATACATGTATTTAGCCATGTTACAATGAAAACCTAAACACTTCGGTGTTGGCTCGCAAATCTTGGTATAAAACGTACCTTCCACACTTCACAAACGGGATCTTCAGCTGATCAGCTATTATGGTGCAGTTTATTGTATTGTATCTTCTAAAGATGCTTAGCTTTGATGAGTCAATAGTATACGGTTAATTATTTCTTAATTATTTCTCATAATTCTTAAAGTGTCTGTGCGCTGATCTGTTCAGAAAATGGCCCATGATGTTTGGCTTTGATGAGTCTATAGTATACGGTTAATTATTTCTTAATTCAAATTATTTCTCATAATTCTTGAAGTGTCTGTGCGTTGATCTAGTCAGAAAATGGCCCATTATATAGCCCATAAGAAATACGTTTCGGATAATGGTATCAAACAGTAACTAAGCAATCGTCTTGTACTGGAATCTAAGCGTAATTGTTCATTTCTTGCGGATGGACAACGATCATTACAGAAAAGTCATATACCAGCAAGTTCTTCTGACAGCACTTGGAGGATTGAGTGCTAAGTATGGAATCTCCCTCACTATTGCATGAAGATATGCCTATGTTGATATATGGAAACTGTGGCACTTGTGCTGGGGTGAAAAAAAATAATAAATGCTTGCTTGTTAGGCATGTGAATATCAAAAGCCTGGCTTGAGTGAGACAATAAGTTCATATCAGAAAGACCAGAAAATTACTTTATACGACCTAAACGTAACATTCGTCTCTTCTTCCTAAAAAACACCAAACGTTTTGTTGTTGTTGTTTTGTTTGTTGTTGTTGCAATTGTTCTTGTTTTCTAAATCGAAAATTAGCTCAGGTTACCCCCATTAATTCCCGCTGCTTTTGCACCAATCTGACCCGCATGAATACAACAGTCGTTCAAATGCCACAGCACATCGAGACCTATATCAGATCACCGAGGCCCATTGAATGTATTCCGCTAACAACATCCACAGTGGCTTTTAATATCTAATAACATTTCCTAGTAGGTTTCTCGGGCCTGTACTACCACGATTAACGCCCACACGTTTCCCCTTCAATATTAATATAACTAATGATGAATGGTGATTTCGCCATCGAGGTTGCGAGAAAAGAGTCTGCTATTGTGCCCTTAGTTAAAAATAAAGCACGTGCATAATATGCTGGTCGCCTTTATAGTCAATTCCTTATGTTCTTCTTTTTCCAGGAAAATCTAGTTCATTAGTCAGCACTGACTCACTAATCACCCGTTCTGCCCGATACCTCACAATGTCGGCTCCAGTTTCAGCCTTCTATTATGCTATCTCTAACGCAAAAACAGAATTTTCTGCTGCTCCACTCCACGTTATCTCCTTCTCCAGAAAGGAAGCAGCCCCCCCCCCCCACACACACACACACACCAACACCCACACATCACACATGCACCGACACACACACACTCTCTCTCTCTCTCTCTCTCTCTCTCTCTCTCTCTCTCTCTCT
>JBCAUA010320255.1:5630-19195 GCA_038406235.1 Peronia verruculata | reverse complement strand
CACACACACACACACACACACACACACACACACACACATGCACGCACGCACGCACGCACGCACGCACACACACACACGCACACACACACACGCACACACACACACACACACAAGGAGGTACTTATCCAGATTTATCCTGCTGAAGAGCGAAACGTTTTACGACATCCGCTTTCCTCACTCCTAACCTACTGCAACCTGAAAATAGAACTCAGGCGGTACAGAAATTGCCACCTACTAGTAAAGGTAACCCCATTCGTCCGAAATATATAACATGTCACATTTTCATGAGGCTTCTCTGCGCCCCTGACTAGATCAACACCTCGATCTACACCGCCACGGTTTGTCTGGCCGATCTTGCAAAAGGTAACACCATACGACTGGCGGAAAGGCAGGGCAGATTGCTTCCCTTGGCACGTGCGGCGCTAGTGAACCAGGGCGGGTGAGCGCAAAACCAGCTGTGGACCCGAGATGAGTAGTCGAGATGAGGAAGAGATCAAATGGTACACAGAAAGGCTTGTGAGGCTGACAGTTCAAGCTTTAACTTGTCTGAACTTTGTAGAAAAAAAAAAAAAACTGTGTGCGGAGCAGAGATATTACCTAATTTAGCAACCAACCGCAAGACGATTATTATAGTTTCCAAGTAACCAAGCAAAGGTGAATTTAGAAGCACAAATGTTTTTTTGTTCCGTCGAACATTGAATTAGGCTATCAATCTGAAAGTTTTAATGCTAAATTGACTAAACACAGAACCAACAACTAACTAGCCAGCTAGCTAACTAACTAACTAACCACCTAACCAACTAACTAGCTGACAGCTAAGTAACTAACTAGCTAACAGTTAACTAACTAACTAACTACCTAACTAACTAACTAACTAACTAACTAACTAACTAACTAACTAACTAACTAACTAACTAACCGGTTTCTGTGTCAACCAACCACCAAATGAACCTATTACCCCATTCACGAGTCACAGAACTAGCCAGTCACTGAACAAATTATAAGACCTAACATCAATAGAGTTTTAACAAAACGCACGTGCAAAAATTTGACCCATTTCCATGCAGCGATATACTGCCCGTTTATCAATCTTTTCAACTAGGCATTGACCTAACCAGTTCATGAGGTTATCCAGATACGACTTCAAACTTAGTAATACATTCCTACTCAAACTGGATACCGAATTGGTTCCATACAGCGAGGCATTGCGTGTCTTTCAGTCTTTTCAACCAGGTACTGATTGTTTGTTTGGGTTAGGGTTTAGCAGCACATCAGCGCAGCATGATCACGGCCATATTGTGCTCAACACGGTAAGATATGTTTACACGTCAAGAAGAAGAAGAGAGGAAAGAAAGCGGGACAGAAGAAGACAGGAGCAATGAAAGAAAGACAGAGAGAAGATTCTATGGGAGACATCCCACTGATGGCAGGCTTTCACCGCCTGCAGGTGGGAGCAAAGAACTTACCACGGTCCCCTGCGGGTGAAACTAGGTACTGAACTATTCAGTTTATGAAGTATCCAGATATACATCCAAAAGCAATGCAGCTAATACATGTTTATTGTTAACCTGTTGGTTTAGCCTGTCTAGGAAATGAACTATCCAACCAGTGACATGAGTCCTCATTTCCTGCAACCGCCAGGCCATTGGTCGAGATACTACACGGAGCTGTTTCTAGAATGTCTAACGATTTTGGCCGCCAGGAGATACAATGTGATAGGCCTATTCAATTTTATCTTCACATATCTTATACCGCTGCTGATATCGTGGACCTGCACGCGAAGCTGACGTCACAAGGCTCTCCAAAATCCTTTCTGTCCTCTACTACTCTCTGACATCGTTTGGTCTCATTTCTGCCCACTCTCAGATGTTGTCTTCCCATCTCTGGCTGTGTCTATCTCGTTAACGACAGCCTCCCGACCATTCCTTGTGATACAGTTTTGCAAGACCGCATGATCGGGACATTTTGAGCGGGACATCTCAGTTTTCGCTACTCTACTACAGTGAGGAGATTTCCGTAAAGTCCAATTTTCGCTTTCTGGATTCTCTTGTTACTCCCAGCTTATAGTGGTGGAGTTAAGACAGAATCCTCAATACTAACGCCCTTTAAAGCTTCCTTTATTACTGAGAGAAGGATTGTGAAAAGCTGTGGGGACCGACAATCAAGTCCCACTGGAGATGACCTACCCGGGCCCAGATCTTAATTAAATTCTCAGCTGGCAGTCGGTCAAGTGATTGAGCAATAGCAGCTCACAGAGTGACAGGTCTGACCCTTCCCTGGGCCCTGGCCAGCAAATGACCTAATTAGCTCCCTGGACAGTCATGAATGTGACGTGTCGCGTTACCACCAGCCCTCGACCTGCTGTCGTACGGCTTGCGAGCGCTGGCACCGAATGAGATCCAGCCTGACCTGCTTCGACGAAAAGTCGTTCTCTCACGATCAATTCATCCATCTATTCAAGTTTAACTCTCCACAACTGACAGACAGCCGGTCAAATCAATCGTGCTTAAAAAAAAAAAAAAAACGGATTTTTATTCACGTCTTGAAAAAAGAGACTGCAAAGTTAAAACTCTCGATTTTCTAGATTTTTTGATTTTTTATTTTTTATCATTGTTTCCACGAAAACGGTGTTCCGTCAATGTGCAGATTTTTCCCCCTCTATCTAGTCAATAGATGTTCATGAAGAGAAGCCCAACATTCCATCGCGGAGACTGACACACCATTTATCACTTCGGTCATTTACTTAAGTACTGGCGGCCAGTTCAAGACAGATCTATTGGTCACAGGCAAGGGAGTGAGTTCCTCTAAACAGGAAGACAATACGGTCGTGAAGATAAGCCTAGCATTTCAGCACAAAATCTTGTCACACTATTTCTGTCCTAAGGCAGTTGTCGAGGTTCTAGCCAGATCATAATACGATAAGATACTGCAGGCCATTGACAAAGCAGTTCGTTCCTCTATAAAGGAATAGATTTGGGAATTGTTGTATGTTTGTGGTGGGGTTTCACGGCACATCAGCACGATCACAGCAATATTGTGTCAAAACAGTAAGATACGTTTACACGTGAAACGGCTTAAAAGCATATAGAAGAAGAGGGGAAAGAGAGCGGGACTGACGATGGAAGCGAGGAGACAGAAGAGATGTCACTTCTGGAAGGTTGACAATGGCATTTCATGGGATATCTCCCACTGACGGCAGGCTTTCACCGCCTGCAGGTGGGGGGGGGGGGGGACCTATTTACATACCCCGTGGAGAAGAGTGTGATGTCCAAAACATAGGAAGACCAAGAAACAAGAACGACATTATGTCCATGTTCTGCACAAAGAAGAAAATTGAATTTTTGTTTTCAACGAGTTCCATGCGCCTTTGTTAATTTATTGATTCAAACCATTATGCTGCTCTAAACAGTTCCTTCGGATTCTTTTTAGGGAGAATGGCTACATCTCGCGATTCAATTCATGGACTGTAACCTTGAAAATATCAAAAACTGATTATCTGTTGTTCTCTCCCCTTTAGTCTTCATATTATGGTCGAAATCAATCTCTTTATAAATAACGAAAGCCTATGCATAACGGTGGACAACTGCAGATTAAGATCTTTTATTTCTGCCCTTGGACTCTGCACCCCACAATCCAGTAATCAGCTGCACAATATTCCGCTTTCTGTTTCTAGAATCACGTAATTATATATTGGCAAAAACTACAATTTCTAACTTCAACGTGCTATCTACTTTTGTATTATATTCATTGTTATACGACCAGGCACAACTACAAAGTGCAGACAATACAATCTCTGCCGACCAATTTTCCGTATGATATTTTTTTTTTTTTTGCCTGAATCATGCTATTACAAACTGCAACGCGTATATCCAAAATTCGCGATCTCCATAAGATATCCATCTTTCCTTCATCATGCACGACAACCAACTATAGATATAATTAATTAATTAATTAATTAATTAACAAAGAAACAAATAATAAAAATATATATATATATAAATAAACAAATGTCAATTACAATCCACATACATATACTCTTCTTTCTTATGCCACATAAACATAAACCAGAAAAAAAAACAACAACAACGACAATAACAACTATAATCTCTGAGTCAGGTTTGCTAGCCATGTCCATGGGTAACATCCTCTCTGTGGTCACACACGACTATAAGCTGTACAATCAGAATGTCGGCCTGTCACTTATAATCTCACTACTCACCTCTATAATCTGGGAAAACCCGATATCCAGTATTCTAGCTATGCATGTTTATATAATAATCCTTTTCTCCTTCACAACGAATAACCATCAACTTTAAAAAAAAAAAAAAAGAAATAGTTATACCCATATATATTATATATATCTCATAGCACTGATAATCCGCACAAAAAAAAAAAAAAAAACATTGCACAAGTCAAATCCTTATAAACTGGAAAAAAAACCTATAATCTCTATAAGCAGTAATGGTAAAAAGACTCTTTATTTCCCTAATCGCCGAATCATGGACGACTACAAACTGTCTATAAGCAACGGCTGTCTATATTATGCCAACGGTTATCCGCTTTGGAAAACGTTCACAAGTCACGCCATCATAAATCGGAAAACAACCAACACCTCTAGGTCCAATACTCTAGCGATGTCCAATATAGAACCCTCCTCCTCTCGGGTTACACAGAATTACAAATTGTACAAAAATAATGTCTGTACGCCAGTAAGAAACCGCACACTATTATTGTCCTCAGTCTAGCCTTGCTGTGAGCACGCCTAGCTAGATGAAACATAACTGCAGCGCCGAGCTAACAGCTCCCGCAGACACGCGCGCGCACGCTCATCCAATGATCCCCATCTGTAGTGTAAACAAGCACACAAGAACTCCCATAAACATTTCGGGCTGACGCCACAATTAAGACTTGTTTGTATAGCCAGGATCTTTATTTCTTCTGTCAGCGGGTGGATAGTCCTTGGGTAGGAAGGGGCTGTTGCATTGGTAGGAAAGAAGATGAGCTAGATCTATGGCACCTATCGTAATTTCAGTTCTCTGTTCCTCCATCTCCATTTTTCGCATCTGAGAAAGTTGATTTTTTAATGTTTAGCAACTGTTTGCACTGAGGAGATAGGATAATATGATTTTCAAGATCTATATGTTTGGGCGAGTGATCGATGGATATGGTAGATCTACTATCCCTCTTTCATATGACATATATATCTCCAAATTGCTCAAAAGTGGCGACAGAGCAACAAAGAAGTAATTTAAAGCACCTGTGGCTAAAAGGGAAGAGAAGAGAAAATGCGTCATATGCTAGTGCCCAATGACTGGATTGACAAGAAGGCAGTTCTGGGGATGGGGGGGGGGGGGGAGGAGAGATAGGGAGGTCATGATCGATAGGATATGGTAATCCTGCCAGAAATTTTGTGGGAAAAAAAAAAAAAAAATCTGAGGATAAGATTCAGCGACTGAAACTAGAAACAAATTGGGGAACAGAAATACGGCGAACCGGGACCAAACCGAAAATCATTCAAGACAAAACGCCATAGTGGGGGTGGGGGTGGGGTGGGGTGGGGGGTGGGGATCGTCTTAAAAAGGGGGCGCTGTGGTCGATGGATTGGGCGTCTGCCCTTCGATGAAAACGTGGGGGATCTGAATCTTACTGAGGGATGGGAAAGACTTAGAATCTGCTTTTTTTTCTGATGACTCAACGATCCCCTGGCTTCTTGGGTAGGAAAGTCCGATGTCTAGCCTTCTCGGATAATTGCCAATACATTTCGAAGATTCCATGTGCACATTACGCACACTATAGAACCACTGGTAGTTAAAAAATCGCATTAAAAGAAGGCAGAGACGCCTATGGAAAATTTCCATATTCGAAATTTCTTTTCTAAAAAGATCTAAAATTCTCGCCAAACTGAGCGCGCATTTACTTTCTTCGGATTGAAAGGCTGCACACATAATGGGCGGTCGGGGCGTGTCCATCCTGCGGAGAACAGGAAAAAAAATGGGTTGATCGAAGAACTGAAGGCTGAGTTAAGCGCACATTTGAAATGTGCTCAACTGGGCCCGACAGCTAAAGCACCAGTTCAAAGCCGAGATCATACCACTCAAAAAGTAGGATTCTGTGGCACGTCAATTTAGCATACCGTAAATGTTTTCTACGGACGTATTTGAAAAGTGCGAATTTGTTTCCATGGATGCATCAGGGATGTCAATCTGTCTACATGAAAAAGTAGGAAAAGCTCCTGGCATATTCTTCAGTAATACACAAAGCTGAAGTACGTTAATGGTAATAAATACCTATTTGGGGGCAAACAGTGAAATAACTGACAGCCAAAAAAGTAGGAAATCCTACTAAAGTAGAAAATTTGACATCCCTAATGTATGTTTTATGAAACACATTCGGTCAAATGTGATTTGTATCAGTTTCAAATAATTTCGATACATTTAACCACAGGCAGTGGTTTAAAAAAAAAAATACAATTAAAAAGCATGAAGTAAATTCATCTATTTATTTATTTACTTCTTTCTAGTTACTATGCAATTATAAACAGGTTTTCGGCATCGACAGTCTGTAAGTTTGAACACTGATTTCAAATCTGCCATAACAAAATAAGACTAATGTACAATCAGTTATTCGTTTTTCACCTCCCAGCAGAGATTTCAGCGCACAGTTTCCTTCAGTGAGAAGAACAATCGAAATGCACTGAACAAGTACGGACGGACACTGCAGAACGTATAGATTCTCACGGCAGGGGAACAAACAAACCGGTGGCCAGCGTAGTGTGCAAATAATTTACGTCTGTTCTGGGCACTGATGGTGCAGATAAACTACATACCATAGAAATCTGTCTTCAGGATTGAAAGCTGCGTACATATTATTAACTCTATTACTGCCAGATGCCTGAAAGTGGGAGCTCGGGAAGTCCAATAAATCTCTGGAATTTGACTACAAGTCGCAGTGTTATTCAACGGTAAGACAAGGTCGTAGTGACAATTACGTAGACTCTGTCCAACATGCAGTGACTGACAGCGGCCCACTCTGATTTCGAAAGAGGAGATGGTGGAGTGTCCGTGTCAGATGCGCGTTGTCCCTGTAAAGTTACGAGCTACATGTTCAGTTCTGCAAATGGGATACGAGTCTCCAACTTTGCGACATAGGTCTAGCTCTGTCTCTCGAGCTGTCTCCGGGAGGAAGGGGGGGAGGGAGGGGAAGGGAAGGAGGTCTAAAGTGTGTAAAATAACATGTACACTAATCCCCATTTATCCGTCGTCGAGTTATTCGTCGTGCAACATTATTCGGCATCTCTAATCCTTTCGGTGCGTGAGGCATAAGTCGTCTTTCCGCCGCGCGGCTGGCGCGGTGGCTCTTGGCTCTGTAGAACTGTAATATTGTTAATGTTCAATTACTGTATTATTATTATTATTATAGCATGAAGTATTATTATTATTGTATTAGCGTCATCTATGTACAGTAAAGGGGTAGCGTTGCACTATCCGTCTTTCGACGTTATTCGTCAAGGTCTTGGTTGCTATGTGCCGGATAAATGAGGGATCACTGTGCATAGCTCGCTCATTCTAGCTTTCATTATGCATTTCCTGAAATTGGCGCGGTTGTTTCAGATCAGTACGTTGGCTGGTATTTCATTGTTCCTTCGATCGGCCCTCCGTCCAAGGACGCCGGTTTATTGACTGCAGAGTACGTCTGCTGCAGTTGTCAAGAGCAGACGACATGCGAATTATCGCGTCTGCAGCACCACGTCTGCTCGATTTCAATCTGACATCTGGGTCGGCGAGTAATGAGCTTTTAACACTTTTATCGCCAAGATTTTATTTCCTGTTAAAGCCACCGATCTGTGGCGGGGCCACTAGCAATCAAACATCCATGGTACAGAGAATACCGTGGTAGCGATGAATTTTCGAGAGCTGTGCCTGAGGGTTTGTGGTGATGTCTAAAATTTCTTATGGTGATGGCAATTAAAGAATATAGTCATCGACCTGCTGTTCTCCACGATAAAAGAACACACAAATGTTTGTATTTGAGGGACAAAGCAAAGATCATTCTACTTATGTTGTACTTCACGAAAAGTACCAGACGCTGGGGAGAAACGTGAAAATGCAAGTGGGTTTAATGAGGACATCCATAATTTTCTCTAGCTGGACAACGGAGAATCCTAGAAATTAGTTGTCACAATGAGAGTAAAATCGGATGAGGCCAAATGAAACTATGAGTGGGAGAATGAGACAGAAAGATGAACAAATCCCAAAAATATCTTTCACACCATGTTCGGCTGCAAATTCCCCTGGCAGGGCTTGCCTCTACTACATTGGCCTCTTAAGCCGTGGAAGAAAATGTTATTCTGGACCTCAACGGTATACGGTATGGTTATTTGTGACCAAAAGAGTTAACTGTATTTGTAATCCCCTGACAATTTGGTAGAGAGAGTTCGTAGGTGGGTAGACAACATGGAGAAATGGACTGGCTAAACCTTCACGGAAACATACATAGGCTCTCCTTCTTACTAGCGGGAAATGGTGTGAGCTGGTAGGAAAATCTTTTCGGCAGAGCTATGACGACTCTGTTTAGAGGGAAGAAACTATGCAAACAAGCAGGCAGTATTCTGGCATTAAATCATACCTGTCTATTTCTGTCTATGAAAACGTGTAAATATTATTCACTAAACAAAGCATTAAAATTGCAAACATAAGATGTAACAAATCACACATGGTCTAACCGATGGAAGCACGTTGATGCACCCATATGTCTTTAGATTTGAGTGAGAAAACCTTTAGTTTCATATTATGACAAATCACTTTGTGGATTCTACGTCAATGCTTAAAGAAAAAGGTAAAGATGACGCACGGAGCTGATGAATGCCCCTGTTACCTTCAGAGAGGGAGCATTGCTTCATGTACAACCAGACTCATCTCACTTAGATAAGTGTTCCCTCTTGTTTATTTATATACAGCTGAAGCAATTGTCCCACCTACCACTTGATGCTATCATCCGTTTATTTCTACGTTCCGCTTTCCACAACCAATCGGCTCCTGGATTCGATAGCCTTTCTAATTAGTTTACCTCAGCCTTTTCAAACAATATCCACAGACCTCAGTCACTGCGAGACACATCCAAAGTCAGCTACACTCTTAATGCCTGGCCAAAAGCTGCCAAATACAGAGTTAGTAACCTAAGCCCAAAATGGAACAAACAGACTGAACCGACAAGGACACAAATGGTGGATTTCTCAAAAATTGTTTCACAATCCAAGCTTTGTTATTTTCTTCCATCGAAATCACAAATATCCCAGGGGCTTTCTCATTGAAATCATACAAGATCCGAGAACTACGAGTATCTTTAGCAAAATCACAGCATCTCAACGGCGTCTTCGGGAAAATCCCACATCTCAGAGAGTTTTCGGAAAAATCATAATACACGGAGAAATGTAAACATCTGGCTTCATACGGCTGAGAAAAGTGGCTGATTTAAAGACAACGAAGGTCAAACAATGAGGATATCCTGGTGCACAGATGGTTAAAAATATAGCTCTCCGTGCTGGAATGTGGGCCGACTAGGAGTTATAAGCGAGACGGTCAAGGAAGCAGTTCTGGCCAGTGAAGGTCACAATCGATGACAGTAATCCACCCAGATATATGTACAAAGATCTTAATGGAAGATTTTCCGGCTTGGGTTTTATCATGGGATGTGTATGGCGTGTGTGTGCTGGAAGCTAACGGCACATCAGGATGACTGCAGGCTACTTTGTGCCCAGTGCAGGCTGGATTATTATGGAGGCTGTAAACACTCGATCTAATACTACATGAGTAGAAACAGACCAGGTTCGAATCAAACAGTGAATTGTCAGCCGATATCACAGATTCTGGGATCATCGTTAGACAATAATGTCCGTCCCCATTTGAAGAAAAAGAAGAGGAAAAAGAAGGAAGAAATAGAAAAAAGAAGAAAAAAGGAAAAGAATGACAAAATGCATGAGGTGGGAGATAGAGAAGAAGGAGAGAAGAAGAAAAGAGAAAGGAAAAACAAGAAAGAAAGGACAAGGCGAAGAGGAGGAAGGCAATCTTCGATAACTAGGACTTCCAATCGTTACTCCCCCCCCCCCTCTTCCCCCACCCCATCCTCCCCTAGTGATTACAGTTTACAGATGCACCCACTCTGAACATGGTAAATGACAAGGTGGACTTCTTGACAGCGGTCACATAAAGGCTGTAATACATTGCACATAAACACAAATAAACAAGCAACGTATGACCACAAGAACCAACAAACTACAAGAAAGACAACAGCACACCATCCTTATATTTTATTTACCTAAATATTACCTTCATTACTACATCACCTCAGCTTATTAAACACAACTCCATTTTTAACTTAAAATAAACAATGCGGATAGCTTGTATCGATATACTTAACAATCAAATTTTATCATCGTAAACAAATCAATTCATAAACACTTATTATTTATTTTCTAAGTTTAGTCAAAACCGTGGCTCCGTTCTATCATTAACTTCGAGATTCAGCTTTAAGTTGTGGTTAGCACAGGTCAATGTTCTCAAACTAGATCATCTATCTCAATCCCTTCTTCGAGTATAATATCAAAAACACAAACAGGAACAGAACGCACGACACAAACAACAGAGGTGAGGTGGAGTAGAAATGTGAATGAGACCATCGAATTCAGACTGCGACAAAAGGCTTTGTTTTTGCTTTCAAACTAACCCTGAGGGTGATAACAGATCCTTGCTAGCACTGACATTTCAGATTGCCATCATGTCAATTTCTCGTATCCATTCGCAGTTGATGACAGACATTACATAATGTTTGTTTGTTTGTTTGTGTTGGGGTTTAACGGCAGATCAGAACGATCGCGGCTACATTGTGCCAAACACGGTAAGATATGTTGACACGTCAAGAAGGAGAGAGGAAAGAGAGCGGTATGAAAGACAGGGGCAAGGAGAGAAAGAAGAGATGTCACCCCTTTCACACCTGCAGGTGGGAGCATATAACCTACTTTTATACAATATAAACAAACTATTAGACCGCTCTATATGGGTCAACCGGGAGATCACAAAACTTTACTTTCGATCACCTTGAAAACGGGAATGTCCAAGACAGGAGGCATTTTCTCAAACCGCAAAATACATTAGCCTAGTTGGACCTAATGGGCTTTCTCCGGTATAAAATCTGCATTTTAAAGTAGGTCTCATGACTGAGCTTACGCAGGTCTAGGAATGAGGGGCGGGTGTGGGGGTCATTAGACGGTAAATATAAAATGAAATACATTAAGAAAAAACCCAAACTCCAAACAACGTAAACCTATTTTTGTCTCAGTTCGATTACTTTTTTTGTTTTGTTTGGTTTTCTTTTTTTTTGGGGGGGGGGGGCGCTTCCGGTTTGATCTGGGGACAGCCAAACTGTTTCGGATGAGAGATAGTGAAAATTTGATTGAGACAATTTCCATATCGTCCCCTCCCCTCCCATCCAGAACTAAATTGTCGTAAGTACAACTGTTTTATGTTGTAATCAGGACAATTTAATTAACTCTGGGACGACGACATTCAAGAGCATATTAATTTGCACAGAAATGCGTCTCTTTAAAAAAAAAAAAAAAATGAGATGCGACATGATGAAACAAGGCTGTTGTCAAATTTTAAGCACATGGAGTTACTGGTATAACCATTAAGATTATTCATTTCTCTTTCTTTTTGCTCCACCTTAGGTAGAAGTCAAGATATTGGCAATTAAAGACGATGGGGTGACCTGGTGCTGCAGGTGAATTTAGTGAGAAAATGGCCAATCACTTTTGTTAATCCTTATTAATCTTTATAAGACAATGCCACTATATTACAATTTTTGGAGGCTTCTACTCGATATATTTCACAAATTTAATCTAAAATGCATTTTTAGATTGATATAGCAAGGTTCTGTGAAGAAATAAAAAGTGCATTAAAAATTCAATCCCTGTTAAAACAACAACAACAACAACAACAACAACAAAAACGTGATTTCTCCTGTCGTCTCAGTTTGACGAGCGCCTGATTTCATCGTGTCGCGTCTCGAATGCAATGTTCTCAAAGCACTGGCTGTGCCACGTACGACAACTAATTAGGTTTTCAAAGTCGATCTATGCCCAGTCAAAGTTTGTCGTTTGTTAAGCCTTTCTTAAGCCTTTCAATTTGAGATTGTAAGGCTATCACGGCTTCAAGAGGCTGCCTGATTTTGGTGAGAATATTTGTGGGTAGAAATTTGGAATTTGGAAATTTTGTCCGGACAGTGGCACTCAGCCTATGCTTCCATCGATTTTGAACTACCAAGGGTTCTTTAACGTGAGTAACGCACACACAGGACCTCCAAAATATATTCGCCCTTATCCCAGAAGGTTAGACGTCGGGCTTCCCGATCCACGGGAAGCCAGAGAACCGTTGAGGCATTGAACGAATGCAAATTTCGATCTTCGTATACTTCTATCCCCCGATGAGAGGACCTGCGAGTCAATCCCAGCCTCACTGCCGTGCACTGCTTTCACCCTGAAGCAGACGCCAAACCACAGAGCCATTGCGCCCTTTCCGGTGAAAGCAAAACAGAACACAAAGACCGCACAGACGAAGACAATGCAGCATTACAAAACAGAATGTAGATATATAATGCTCAGAGATCTTGGAATACAGGTCAGCTTTTAGCAGGCAAACCTGGGGATATCATAAATCGAACGAGGAAAGGTCATATAAATAATAAAAACTAATAGGCTAACGGGTTCTCAACAGATGGTTTGGGAGGCTGATATGTGATTGACTGCACAGCCGCGGGGATGAATAAATGGACAGCATAAACGGACAAACAGAAAAACACAGACAGACATATAAAATGACAGACTGACCACAGAGTTAGACAGACACATAGAAAAACAGGCGTTCTCCTTGCGCCCCAGAAATCATCTTCCTCATCCATACACGTGTGATACACGTCTATTGACCTGCTCTGTGCGGGTGCAGTATCTCAAGAGGTCGTAATTGCCAGGGGTTTAGCTGCTACTTACAACGTAAACCGCGGCCGCGCTGACAGCCATGGTTTATTCAATGAGAATAGCGCCTGTTAGCCAGAGACTTAAACATGAGCAGGCCGGTAGAGGAGCCAGCACAAAGCCATGCAAGTCATTGGGAGTTCTGCTGAGGGCGGTGTGGTGTGGTTACCCTCTGCCACACCTAACCCTATCACTGCCGAGCTTCTGAAACCCGATTTGATTATTATCCTGTACCACTCATGTGCACTTTCAGAAAGACGCATGCTTCACAATGGTTTAGTTATTGTGATTGTCTATTCTGGTCGTCAGGTGCTGAATAGGCAGGGGAGAGGGAATGAAGGGAAGGTCCATTATGGACGCAGTCTATTCTGGCCTCAGTTCGTAATTTTCCTAGTCTCTCAGCAGTTAGGGTTAGTGTTAGCTGCACTAGAGGTCTCGTTCAGCACTGACCAACTTATCAAGCTTCACTCCGAACAGAGTACATGTATTAAAGGTTTGGGGGAGGGAGATGGGGGGGGGGGGGAGGTGTCGTGTTTTGTCT
>JBCAUA010320144.1:0-19198 GCA_038406235.1 Peronia verruculata | reverse complement strand
TGATACGTCCACGTAAACGTTCTGTAAACGCAAACTCAAATTGCGCCGTGAACGTAAGGAGGTCTATTTTAAGACCGTCTGTGAATTTTATAAATAGCTAACGTCTCCGTCTTTCCAACGACGGAAACCGCAAACTCCCTATTGTTGTAACCCACCGCCCTGCCCCAGCTGTCAAATGCAGGCCGTGGGGGCGCTGCTGTGAAGTTGTCTTGTACACAGGCCATTCATCACCAGACCATGAATCAGTCTCCGCGACCCGGGAATTTCCACTGCCAACCACACAATAAATCCAGTGCTTCAACTTTAGGCAACCAAAATATCTCTTCGAGAACAAATAACTAAGCTTAAGTGACAAAATTAAATCATGCAATTGTTAGTGTCATCAGCAGTAGGCTAGTCTCCGTCAGGTGTGAGCATTAATGTCTCAGTTCAAATGCCGAAAAACATGGATTTTTGGGTTTATGTAATAGTATTACGAACCAAACCATAACTACAGCAATAAATACAAGACTCACTCACAACATCAACAATAGCAGTTAGTGATTATATTATCATAGTAATAATAATCATGAAAACAATATTAAAACCACGGGTGTTTCAACGATTAGGCACAGGCTGAGATTATATCCTTGAGGAGTCTTGAATCAATAAAATACATCGGATAATTTTGACTTTCCGGCTTACCTTAGAAGTGTCAACAGAAATAAACTGGAGATTCAGAGTGTCTATAATGACATCAAGTTTGAGATTCGCCAGTTTTGGATTATGACATGAGATAAATTACAGTAAATCAACGTCTGCTTTTGTAGTTTTGGAGGATGCCTCGACTGTCCGCTTCTGAACGTAATAGGCGGATGTAGTGACAACGCTGATGGATATCCCTCCTGGGATTACGGAATGGCTATAGTAGTTCACTATAAGAGTGCATGCAGTGCATGTAGATCTAGACAGGCAGCTCCGATGCTGAACATGTGATGTTTTAGCTGCCAACAGTTAAGATTTGTCTCAACCAGCCAATGCTGAATCCATCTTAACCGGCAGTTTTCGTAGGAAGGTATTGAGAGAAAACTGATCATTATCAAATTGTAATGCTGTCATTGCAAGTTAATGGATGCAGTTGGGATAATTTTTAATTTCCACGATCTCTTTCATGAACAGAAGTTTTTGCTAAGACCAGTTTAAAATATATATAAAGGAAAAGGTCAAACTCATTTATCAGCCATGACTGTCTTCGTGGGATTTTTCATTCTGGTAAGTTCAATGTGTTAACTGTTGCCTTTATAGATCTTTCAACAAGAATAAATTTATTTTGTCGAATCTTGTTTTGATGATCCTACTACTACAGCATTTTATAGAACCCCCCCCCCCACTTTTTCCCCCCTTTCCCCTTTTGTTCTACCTTAGGAAAACTGTCAACTTCACAAAGATATTAGATATTTGAATTCCATAAATGATGGTCACATAATGAGACGGGACACGGTGAAATCAGGCGCTCGTCAACCTGAGCCGACTGGAGAAATCACGTGTTTTTCAACAGTGAATGAATTTTTCTTTCACACATTTTTTTTTTCTTTACCAAACCCTTCTACATGGATCTAAAAATTCATTTCAAGTTTACTGAAATAGATTAAAAGGCCAAAAATTGTAATTTTGAGGAATGGCCCAACAAGGATTTATAAGGATTTACAAAACTGAGCGGCAATTTTCTCAATAAATTCGGCTGCAGCAATAAGTCACCCTCATTGTCTTTAATTACCAATATCTCAACTTCTACTTAAGGTACAACAATCATTTTTTTTTTTTTTTTACACACGGAAAGGGAAATGAATAATCTTTACAGTGATACCAATAAATCCATATGCTCAAAATTTGAGGAGAGCCTGATTTCATCGTGTCTCATCTCATATGTACTATTCTCGAACGATTTTTTTAAAACTAAAAAATACCCATTCAGACTGTTGGTAAAAAAAAAAAATTAAAAAATCAGAATATCCACAAAGACCATCAGCCAAAGCTTGGGCGAAAGCAATAATATTGTTTTATATCTCTTACATTTCCGACATGGTCTACAACTTAAATTAAGCCACAATCCACCCTTTTATTATCTGTTTTTCCCTCACTGTTCTGATGTTCACACTCGATAAAAACGTTTGTGAAATAAAAGAATTAAGAGTCAAACTTGTGAACCTCTGAGGGCAAAATGGATCATAATCATAATGGATGGACGTGTTAATGAATGAATAGCTGTGAGAATGGATGATTTTTTTTAGTTTAACGAACAGGTGCCAAGCACAGTAGTGATACAAGTACTTACATATACACGAACAAATTTGACAATGTAATTTTAAATTTGTATCATCATTAGATAACGACGCTGACTGGCTCAGATGCTCAAACACTAGTCGAAAGCCTAGTGACAGATATTAAGAACAATTTAGGATTGCCAGGTAAGCTTATCTTGAGATCATGAGAAAATATCTAACACGTTCTATTCATTGCATGTGCAAAAGAAAATCACTGCGGGAATTTTGAGTAAATGGGTCTTAGATTTGCCTACATTTAAAAAAATTATTAGGGTATTTCATTTTTATCTTAATTTAGAATGGAAGTGGTAAATCTTCCTTGTCTGAAACACAACCACAGTAAGTTAGAAATTCATCTTGTTTCGTTCCAAGCTGCTTTAATACTGGTCAGTACTTTTAAATAATAATATCTTTGCTATGACATTGGACGTAATTCTGTTTCAGTGATTGATGATGGATTGCCTAGTCGAACTATAATTTTAGGATGCAAAGTATGAAGAAGACACCTGTTAGACTTTATGTGTGATATTGACATTGAATATCTCTAAAAACCTTTGTTTAGTTCAAAAATGCATAGGGCAGTTTACTGCCTGGTATGACTTAACACTAGGCATTCTAAAAATAAGTTGTTTTATAAGTATTAATGTCATCATTGCTATAATTATCATCATTCCTGTAACGATTGTGTTGTTGTTGTTTACCTATAAATGGAAGAGTATGACCACCACGTAGATGTAAAGTAAATGAGGTACATGTAAATAAATTGTATATTCGGAGAAAATCCCTACCTATACTAGCTTGTGTGAGTTTGCTTTTAAGCAACAGTATTTCAACATTTTGTCCTTGTAAAAGGATACCCTGCTGCTATGGCTGATTATTTATAATGAAAAGAACGGAAACAGACATGTCGGCACAGTCATATTTAAGAACCAATAAGTAACTTTCGAATGATCGATAATTTAAGATATTACATCTTATATATTGTGCGTGTGTGTGTTCTGTGTGTGTGTTTGTTGCCTTGATCAAGAGCCAGTCGGGATCGAAAATTTGGCATATTATGTGGTTTATCAATTTCTTATTACGTGTAATTTAAATACAGCTGTACTTTGTTGTTGTTGGCGTTGTTGTTGTTGTTATTTGTACATATATTGTTATTACTATTTTTATTATTGGTTGTCGGTTGACATTCAATGTCTTATAGTTCAAGACAGCTATATATAATTAAGCCTGGAGCCTTTCTAGATGATGTCATTATTAAGTAAACAACGGTTGTTCTTTCTAATTAAGCTATCTCTGAACTGAAGAATACAACAAGACACAAGATTAAACAATTCCTTGTAATTATCTGTGACTGTTTTCGACATTTGTAATATATTATTCAGAACTGGCCACTTTAAACCAGGCAGACTTCCCTCTCTTTGGTGGACGATTTGCTCGCCTCTGTGCCAGTATCTCTTGTTCTCGGGGTAAGTTTAAACAAAGAATGTGTCTGCTATTGCAGATCTCTCTTGTCTGCGGCGAGAAATGTCCGCAACCTAATGAACCCATTTCTCAATAAGCGGTGAGAGGGTGCAAAATAACGTAGATGGAATAATTATATAATGAACTGCAAAGAGCAAATAACTAAAATAGTTTAAACATGAAGTCATATACACGTACATGATGTATTATGATCATCAATAAATATTGCACAGACATTTTGGGCTCATCCTTTCATTAATTCTCATCGGTATGAAGTTTGAAACCAGTTAATTTGAAACCTAGTGAGGTGTTGATAAATAAACCCCTTCTCTTGCAAGATATAGATGAGAACTTCATTTCTTAAAAAAAGAAAAAAATATATATTTTGACAAGATTACACTGCACCCTTAGTCTTTACCTTGATATGTGACTGTTTCATTAATACATATGTTTTCTGTTTATGGATAACGTAGATCTAGTAATCAGTTGCCTGGCAACTGTGACCTTAAGGAACAAAATTATGATACATTGGTCATGTACATGACTTAAAACCCCTCTTCTCCTAACATTTAGTTTGAATCTCTTATGACCGCAACAGTGCTAAAGATGATCTTAACGATAGCAGGCAATAGTCAAACACTTTCTATCACCAGCTTCAACTGTGATGGCTCTGAATCTCTCTAGACCAATCATACACGTGCATTGCAATTCAATTCATCTAATCATCTGAGTCAATCCCAGACATAAGACGCGTTGACGTCGCAGGAGTAGGTAAGACGAGAGACGGAGTAAAATGGCAGCTAGGCTGACAAATCTTTTTTTCAAGCAATTTAAAACGGTGCAGTTGAAACAGCTAGTATCATGCGAAAGCATGAAAATAATATTTGATCATTGATGTTTACTATAATTTTACCACAATTCACCTCTAAATGTAATGTCGTTTTGTATTGTCTGTTTCGATAGGTACAGAGTGCCGTATCGTGCAGGAATGTTCAAACTGTTTCCCTCAACCCAGGTGTATTCCTCCCAGCCTGATCCCCCCACTGTCTGACAACATCTGCCGGAGAGAAAACTATGACGCTTCCATTCTGGTGGAGACATTCGGCAATCAGTTCCGCGGACTTCTCTGCTCTTCTGTAGGGAACTCGTGTCCTCGAGGCTCAACCTGTGTGAGCGGGTTTCGAGGGCGGAGCAAGTGTTGCTATAGTCTGGGTGCTGGATTAGGGGGACTAGGGGGAGTAGGACTAGGAGGGATAGGTGGAATAGGAGGTGTAGGTGGCATTAGGAGGGTAGGAAGAAGATTTCCTGGTGGAGGCCGTTTTTTCAACAAGCCAGGTTTCTGTCCCACCCCACAGTTGGGCTCTGCTGGAGTGTGTGGTGGGGCTTTCTGCACTACTGACCGCTTCTGTCCAGGCATTCAAAAGTGTTGTCCCAGCCTGTGTGGGGGTGATCTGTGCACTGTGCCGGCATGGCTGCCTCAAAACAGTGGTCGAAGTCAGTGTGGTATCTGCCCTGCTGGCACTGTCTGTAGACAAACAGGTTTCCGCGGTTTAGCTAGGTGTGTCCATAGCTTGTTGGGATAAACGTTAAGGTCTCAGGAAGTAGGGTCATTCCACGTTATCATTTAAAAAAAAAAAAAAAGGCCAGATGAGTGAGCTTCCTGAAAAAAAAAAAAAAAAGATGAAAATACACACCGCTCTAGTCCAAACGAATCCAAAGTACTGGAGGTGATAAAAATAAAGAATTTACCAACTATTCAGAAGCGATCGGTACTGTTGTTAAAATTCATCACTGATCAAACACAGCACTGTACATTCATTGAATATAAAAAGTTGCCGTGGTTCTTTGGGGTGAAATAAATTATTACCGTCATGGTTAGTTTTAATGAGTACTTTGGAAACATTTACGATGATAACGTGGGTAGTAGAGTAGTACACATCTTCTAAAGAAGTATGATAATATGTATCTAAATTCTAGCATTATTGTTAGTATTCTTCCTCACCTGGAGGGGGTGGGGCTGAGGGGGGGGGGGAGGCTTTGCTGTATTAGTTCTCAAACACATTTATATTTAACTGTTTTGACGAGCCTCAGAGAAATATTGAGATCACCTGCGAATGGAATCCATATACTATGTACCTGCATATATTCACATCCTTGTACTGGGGAAGCCTTGGTATCATCTAGATTTATTTTCTTCATTATCGGAGACACTATTGAGTGACGGTGGTGGTTTGTTCAATAAAAACAATATTATATATTGTATTTGTCATTGTTAGTAATGATTTTGAACATAACACCCTTTGAACTTGGTGTTCCCACAAATTTTGTTGTATGCTTTGTGTTGATCTATGAACCAATTGGAATATGATAATAAACAATCTTTCTCGACTGATAGCTTACGTCGTCATAGTTAGAAAAGATTTTCTTCTCTCTTTCTGCTCTTAATTTTACCTGCATATATATGACACTAATTTAGTCATAAAAAATACAAACAGACTGACAGACAAACAAACAAACAGACAGACAATTAGAGAAATACATGAATAAATGTTCATTTGGTTGTGAAGTACGTCTCCTCGTAGGCGGTATATATTGCCATTGATAAAGGTATGTTTCTGATGTACATTACTACAAAACGGATTATATAATAAAGAGCGCCAAGTTACGAGGAGTAATATATATTTAGAAAAATAGCTCCAAATTGGACTACATGCCAGTCAAACCTAGCTGTGTCGCTACACACTTTAGCCCCCCCCCCCCCCAGTAACACATTGGTGGGCAGAAAGCGTACGGCACGCGAGATCAAAATGGTTGAAGAAGGCCGACTGGATGACTGTTACATTTGTTGTTGTTGTTGTTGTTTTTTTTCTTCTTTGTTTGTCAACAGTTTATTTTGATGTTTAGTTTTTACTGAAATTTTCTCCAGTTAATGTGTTGTTTGGGTGATCTGAATAAGTTGCAGTAATTAGTTTGTTGAATGTGTTTGATACATGGAAGTTTAGTTTGTTCCTGTGAATGATTCGTGATGGCTACACGCCACTTTCACACTGTTTGCTGTGGATAGAGACTTGTAGGCTATTTGTCTAAGCTCATATTTGAAGACAGCAGCAAATTTTCTGATCCATTTATAGATGCTCCTTTCAAGTGCTCAATACGTAGTATTAAATATGAAAAATAAACAAAACCATTGGTGGAATAGTTTTCAGATTGCAGCCCAAAAAGTTTTAGTGACTTTTGTACAACCTAACGAACAGAAGTTCGCTTGAACAGACAAGAATTATGATTTTTTTTCCCCCAGAGCAAAGGGCTTAAGACAATTCATCACAATCAAAATACAGGGAAAGATTTAGATCTAGTTTAGTAACTTCAACAGTATAAACATCTGAATAGATCTAGATCTAGATCCATTATATCTCCGTTATATATCCATTATATCTCCATTATATAGCCGCAGATCTCTAGATCTAGATATGGACCCTAGATCTAGATCTGGTTTCATGTTACTCATGGAGATTTTTACAACAGCTTTCCAAATTTTTGTCTCGTTTACCACCCTTGGTCTTGATAGATCTCGTCTGGCTAGATTTCTAGTTTAGACCTGGACTGGATAGTGGGACACTTTAGCCTAGGCTTCTCATGAGACAGCAATATCTCTCTCAAGATACATGTGAATAATTTCTTATACTCAACTGAAAGGCCACAGGATCGTTGTTTGTTTGTTTGTTTATTTGTTTTGTTTTGGCCTACTACTACAGAGATGTCATCAAACAAACTGTGTATAGTATAGTTTAGCTTGTTCGTTTGTGTTGGGGTTTAACGACACATCAGCACGACTACGCGTCAAATACGTAAGATACGTTTACAAGTCAAGAAGAAGAGAGGAAAGAAAGAGTGACAGAAGACAGGAGCAAGGAGAGAGAGAAGGGGTGTCTATAGTCTCAATCTGATTTGAATGTTAAGACTACTCCTAGGACGGCTGTAAAGTGCTTGTTAGATCTACCTATCTGTAACATTATTGTTGGTTTTTGTTAGGTTTGTCTCTGGAATCGATGTACACGCGTAGACCAGGGTCTCGACTTAGGTCGTTAGAGATAACATCTCGTAAAAGTTATAGGTTTCAGAAAGGTGGCTGCACGCACGATCTTGCTTCAAGGGTTGCCAAAGCTTCAAAAACTTTGTTGCTGCAGCCCTCTTGGTGGCTTTATCCAGGCATTCCTTTTTTCAACAAGTTTTGATGGTACCCTATTTTTAAAAAAATCACAGTCCACAGCCCGCTTTCACACGATTAGCGCATCCTCTCACACAACAAGAACTCACCATGCTTGGGCCACCATTGATTTCGCACCCACCAGTCCACACTTTCTGCCCACCAGTTTTCCTCGCGACCTTGACCGTGTCTTGGCTCCGCCCAGTTTGACTGGCCAATAAGGCCGAAAAAAATTACTGGTCGGACTATCCGACAAAAATCAGCGACAAAGTCACGAGTTGAAGTGGTGCAAGAGGGAAAGTATAAACAAAGCGAATGTTGAAATTATAGTCACCTCTGACTGTCGCTGGGTGGCAGAGATTAGTCGGATTGAAGTACGACATGATCCATTTTCTTCAATTTATCGGATGAACTTTAAAATGTAACAGGTGAGCCGTACAATTGCAAGACTTAACCCCCCCCCCCCCTTGTTATTATAAAGCGTTTTTTATTTTTTAAATTCAACTGTGACTAATACAAACAAAGCCGACAGTCTGACGGATTCACTTTGCTTACTTTTTCCTCTAACAGCAGCCTACATTTTGGTGGTTGCCAATCGGACGGACGTTTCGGCCTAAGCCAGAAAACATGCAAGAAGGAAAACATAGACAAAACGGGTGGTGTAATTATTTCCCACTGTCGGCAACTGGCAGGATGTCAGTCGGACTGAAGTGTGGCATCTTCCCTTTCTTTCGGCTTGTAGGACGAACTTCGTTCAGTTCCCTGCATGTGTATAAATTGGCCCAGGCGGATGCTAATATCGCAAAAATTAAAACCCTTTTCTTTTCATCAAATGTTATATTTGATAACAGATTTGAAATCAGCGACCACAAATTAAATACGGGTGTCACGATTTTGAGATTTATTGCCTATGAAGAGATTATTATTATTTTCTTTTCAACTTTGCCTGATACAAACGTAGACCTAGAGGCATGCACTGTCTTTTGGGCTAAGGTTGAAAACATACTGGTACGACAATCAGACAGAAATCGGCGACAAAGTTATGGATTGAAGTGGTGCAAGAAAGAAAATAATAATATAGACAAAGCGGACGGTGTAACCGACAGTGGCCGGCTGGCACAGATCAATCCGATTGAGGTGTGCATGTGACGTGCTCAATTTCTTCAGTTGTTGGATGAACATTACTCACGTGTCTAAAAATGGCCTAGGCGGGGCGTCCTATTGCAAAAATTAAAACCCTTTTTGTCATCAAAAATGTTATTTTTGATGACAGATTTCAAATCAGCGACAAAAGTTTAGGTACGAATGCGAAGATTTTCCGATTTATTGCCTTTAAAGCGTTTTTAATTATCTTATTCTTAAATTCGACTGTACCTTATACAAAAGACTCCGCCGGTCTGACGGATTCCCTTTGTTTGCGTTTCCCTCTGACAACCGCCTACGTTATGATGGCTGCTAATCGGACGGACCAGTATGTTTTCAGCCTTAACTTGACAAGACAAAAAGGCGTGAAAGAAGAGAAAAGAATTGTTACAGGCCTACAGTAGTAGCACTAGTTAAACTTTAAACACTATAAAGTTTAACACTGACCTACCACAGTAAATTTAGGGGAAAAGTTGGGGGGGGGGAGGGGTGAAATATATTTAATCTATACATCGTGTTGTGTATTTTTACCTGAGTCTTCAGCCAGCCGAGGGCACAAAAAAATCAGACTGAGCGTTTGTGGTGGGTTGCAGTTGTTCATCATGTTACCCCTCGCCCCCCCCCCCTTCCTTTCTCCCGTCCCCTTCCCTCTTCTCATCCCTCCTTTTGGAAGTGGTTTTAGAAGACTGAAAAATTATCATACTTTGGATATGGTTAAGATTAAAAGAAAATAATTTTTGTTAAAACTTTTAATGTGGGTAAATTTTCAAATGAAAACGAGTGATCTTGTATTTAGATAATGAATATTCGGTTCTGTCTTGGGCCTCTTAAAAGAAAAAAACAAAACAAAACAAAACACACACACACACACACACAAAACCCCGCTCACTTGGATCCTTTATGGTTAATGTCTCGAAAAAATAGAGCGGAGGAGAGAAGAAAGGTCAACTTTACTACCAGTGACAGAGCAGCCTTGATTAAGCTTTTTGTCGAGGGCGATGACCCGTCCTTGTCTGTCCAGCACCTGTCAAAGATGGTGATGTACACTCATCTATCGTGCACTTGTCATAGATCGGGCATTTAAAACGTTGAACTCAATTGCGCATAGTTAAGACAGAATTGTTAGTAGAACTTGACAAAGATAGATGGATGAATGGATGGATGGAGGGATGGACAAATAAGTGGATAACTAGATAGAAGAATGGATGGACAGGTAAATGGGTAAAATGACAGAGAACAGAAAGATAGACAGTCAGACATATACACAGACAGTCAGGAGACAGAGACATAAACAGACACAGACAGACAGACAGACAGACAAACAGACAGACAGACAGTCAGACAGTCAGGCAAGCAGAAGAGAGGCAGAAACACTCAGATAATGAATGCATTACTTTTAGTTCAACCTGGCTACACTCCTCTACATGCGAGTGATACTTCTCTGTTCTTAATGCGTTGAACTTTTGTTAATGTGTATTAAAAGTGAGAAGTTTCTTTCATCTTCTAAGGCCGTATATCTCGTCCCCTGACTTGAAACCTCTTGTAGAATGTGCATTGCAAGCAGATGTAAAGATCAGTCCCGTAGTTTTGCTCTAACAAATGCAGGTGGATTTCTTGTTAATTATGAGGCTGTTGTCGAGCTTTGCTTGCAAACTCCTTACATCGGTGCTTCGTCAATGTATGCGAAAATTGTTGTATTAGGTAAAGCCTATAGATGCACTGATCCTCAGTTTTGTATGGGAATGTATATGTATATATCACTTGGAAATAGAGAGAATTATAATGACATACTTAAACTAACACCAGTGCCAATAGCTTCAAAGACCATGTTTGAACTCTCTAAAACAAGACCAAAAATGAAGGTTTTGAAATCTCAGTGAAATCTTTCTTTTTCCTGCAATATAAATAATTATATGTTTCAATGAAAGAATTGCTTCGCGAAATGTTTGTCAGTCTGGTTTAATTCACATATTTCTCTCTTTTCTTGTGATATTTAGCCTATCAGTACATTTAGCAAATAATGCATGTGAACAATTATGGCCGATCACTGAAAATAATAAAGCCACTATTTGTCTATCTACAAACTGAGAAAAGAATATGACCTTGTGACACAGTTGTCCCCTGACTATATCATCATATGCGACAATTTTCAAAATTTGATATTTTGATTTTTGTCTTCCTCACAGAGAATTATTAAATTTACATCTATTTTATTTGTATATATCTTGTGTCGAATACAAACCTATAAAATGAATCTAAGATCTTCAGTGAGAAAAGAACATTTCCGCAACAACAACAACAACAACAACAACAACAACAACAACAACAACAACAACAACAACAACAACAACAACAACAACAACAGTAAAATAAATCAAACAAAAAGTGCCGCCCGTGATGATATATTAAGGGACAAAGGTGACAGTCTCATTAGATATGCGTTAAACTTACATCCTTTTCGCACATTGACCAAGTTCCTATTTAATATGGCCGCATTCAAAGAGATCATGATTCATTTTCTTCTTTAACCGGACAATACAAGGACATCACAAATCTTCTATCTTAATTAATGGGCAGTAGAATGGCAGAAACACCTTGGGTAAATAATCCTTTTTATTATTGATGGGAACAGCATGGATTCAATTGGAGTGTATAAAACTTTATGAAGACAATACAATGTCCACATAGATTGTTTCAAGCATCTCATGCAGATAATATCCCTATTATAGCTATGATATCACACATACCTAAAAACCTTCTGACTGAGATTGATCATATCTAGCAGCTACAAAGATTGAAACAAAATAAAAATTTATCCCAGAAATATCACAATCACCACAAAAAAACATCAGTTTAAAAAACAATAACAACAACAAAAGCAATATCCGTAAGGACACTAGCGACTTTAATAACTTTAACTTGTCAAAAAGTCGCAAAGAACTATAAAGTATTGAGAGCGAACACAAAAGTTGAACAAAAAAGTTAAATCAGAACAACCCTTTCATTTCGTGTGAGAGATCTCCAAACTGCTCAGCTCTCCTTCGTGAATACAGTTTGAATTTCTGTGAACAGTTGACTCAGTAACTCATTGTGCAGCCAACACTGTTGATACTGGAATGGCTTGGAATCTTGGATTATTATGCTTCATTCTGGTAAGTTGCAATGTTCTTTGCACCAAATGTGCGTACATTTCTTTCCTCCTTTAAGATACCAATTATTGATTTTGCAAACGGCATTCGGGGTAACATGACTAAATACATATAGAGACACAAATTAATTAAATATATAAATAAATGAATAATAGAGGTAGGGAGAAAGAAAACAGTAATAACTGAAAGAAAGAAAGAATAAATGCATAATTGATTGATTGAATGAATGAATGAAAGAATGAACGAATATACATATACATGTACGTACATAAACAAATAGATTAAATAAGTAAATAGATGACTACATAATAAACAAATAAATAAATAATGAAATCAAGGAGGTGAATATGGCTGGTAGGGTTGTGACATTTGCCGAAAGAATGGCCTTCAGTTTATCTATGTGACTGTTTGGAGGAATAGATTTGGGCCAAGGAAGACTCACAGAAATATGGAACTAAAAGACTATGATCGATAGTTTTGACGTTCAGGGAAAACAAAACAGAGAGACAGAAGGAAGAGCACACTCGAAAAGAAATCCTCGAGAGAGTGAAACTAGAAGTGAACAAAGTTTGAAGAGTTTACCAGTAACGACGGACGAGATAATATGGTTGAACTTGGAGGAGTATGACTGATAATGAAATACGCAAGCTGTTACTGGAAAAAAAAAATAAAATATAATATATATATCAACATGGAGGCTAAGGTAATGTTAATACGGTAATAGCTTTTCATGGTTGGAAAATCTGGCCAGTAACATAAAGTTATTCAATCTTTTAACACACCGAATTCTAGGGATTGTTATTGGTTTCTTTCAGTGCACTGGATTGGTTGCCAGTAGCCGGTAGGCAGTCCGTCTCAAATTTTAAAACATTTGTGTAAATTAGTAATAACTATTTTAGTCATTTTGTTTACTACTTTTGTTTTTAGATCTTTTCTTAATATATGTTTAATTGGCCGAACTTATCGGTAGTGTCTTGCCTCCCCCCCCTCCCCCCTTGCTTTTTTAAAATCTTTTTTAATGATTATAATGATTATATTTGTTTGGTAAAAACAAAATGAAACAAAGCCAGCAGAGGTCCCCTCAAGATAAATGTTCGATTCAGCTGCTTTTTTTTTTTAAACAAATATTTAAAAAAAAAAAAAAAAGAAAAAGAAATAATGACTTAACATAGTGGCCATCCAGTATATCCTCAGTTTTAGAGCCTCCTGTATTCACTTTGCATCTTTTTTCTTGGGGGAGGGGGGGGGGAGGTCTCGTTGCAGTTGTAGAAAGCGTCTACTCCTTACTGAATATTTTCTTCTCTATTCAAAATGTACCCGAAAGACAAAAGATGATGTTTGTTTGTTTGTTTGTGTTGGCATTTATCGGCACATCAGCACGATAACGGCTATATTGTGCCTAACACGGTGAGTACATCTACACGGTAATAAAATAACAGACAACGCGTTATTATACAGTTTTGGTGTATCTGATGAGGTTAGTGACAGTTTGTGATGTATGAATTAAATTACTGTCACGACAGCTACTTCTCTTTTTACTGGAAGGTTGCTGTGTGGTGCAGATCCTTTGTGGCGTCTGTGTGGGTGAGGGGATTTAACACTGAACATTACGACGACCGCCCAGGTAAGAACACTTTGGAGTAGGCTCAATTGCCACTAGACCTGTTCTGTTTCGGTTCTTAGCTCATCATTGTGTATCTATAGTAATATAATTGTAATATAATGTAATTGTAACACCATCACCTAAAATTGAGGACCACAGAATGAGCAAACGAGATCTTTGAAAGTCGACCTTGACAGAAATTATTTAACTCTTTCCCCTGAGGTCACATACGATTCCACTTTTTCCAGTTTTACATTTTATGATGTTTGGATGTTTGCACTCTAATTTCTGACTGTCGATTTCTCACTGATGTTCATTTGGCCTTTCTCAGACTTGTTTCAAAGTCTTGTGAAATGAGAATTTTGCATTTTTCATACTCATGACTTCAATTTAATATTTGCGTTTTTACATTGCGCTGGCGGTCGACAGAATTTTAAATTTGAATGTATGAAAAACATACATGTATTGATTCTTGATTTTCACTCCAACTGTTTAACATTCCATCGACTAATTTTACCCAATAGGAGCTTTCATTTTTCTATACTTTTGGCTTATTCTATCTGTGAGAGCCATATAACGCAAACAGACTGTTCGTACCTGTCAATAAGAAAAGAAAAGAGAAGACAAAGATACACACATGCATACACACACTCATACATATAATATATTATTCATACGCATACGCCTACGCCCTCTACAGGTAAAGCAGCTGCTGGTTGACATTAACATGCCTCTGTTGACAGCGATTCACTCCCTATCTATTTGTCAAATATAATGGGCATATCCAAATGGACTGTAAAAACTGAGCTATTGACCGATCGGTCTCTAATTATGGCATTTGATCTAGTGCCTTATAGGTCATTCATCTTGTCTGTATAAATGTCACAACTGTTCCCTCGCATCGTCTTTAGATCTGTCCATGCTTCAGGTGCATATTCTTCGTCCACCCGGGATTTATCCCTGTCTCAAATTCTGCCTAGCTTACGCCAAATGACTTTACATAAATTTATTTCAACCACAACACAAATGAATGTAGTCATATGCATAGACAATGCATTTAAATACAATTTATTGACGCCCTACAGTTCGTAATAGAAATCTATTACTGCCCATTGACATGTTATGGTATGTTTATTTCTGAGGATAAAATGCGGACGGCGAATGGGTTAATATGAAAACTCAAATACCGTATTAGAAATATCCTCTCTGAATCAATTGTTTATTTCACATTGCGTGAATGGCAAGATGAAATTATTAGTCATGGACCAAGAAACCAGGTTTTTAAAGGATAGAAATATATATTTAAAAAGGATAGAAATATATATTTAAAAAAAAAAAAAATGGCGTCAATCCGGAATGAAAAGTTAGATCTTTTTATTTGAAAGAACGCTAACTTTTGAAAATGTCTAGTTTTAGTATGGTGGATATGACCAATTTTGGTGCATGGTCGATTTCATCTTGCCCCCAATAATTGCCTCCCCTTATCCCCCGTCCCCATCCTCGAATCCCCTCCCCCTCTTCCAACTTCACTTTCTGTCCACTGTGCTCCCTTCCTCTGCTGATTTTTCAAAAAATCTCTTAAATCTTTTACAATCTGTCGTATAGCAGACTTACTTGGAGGACCGTACGGCGCAATGATACCATCTTTACCTTCACGTCTGTGTGACGGGATTTTTTGTGGCCGAGGTAAAATGTGTGTTGGTGATGGTCACTGTGGTGGTCTCCATTTTATTTATCTTGATCTCACCATTTATATATATATATTGGAAAAAAAGAAAACGCTCAGTCTGAAAATTTTCTTATCAGAGAGTGTATAAAAAAGTTTCTTCTTTATTTCTCCTCTTGAAATCCATGTCTGTGATGCCGAAAATAATGAGATCCTTTTCTGTCACTTCCTCTCCCAAAAACACATAAACAAATAATTAGCAAGAAAAGAAATAAAAAATTAAATGTATTATCATTAGGGTCATCATGTTAATTACAATTATCATCACCAAACTCATTTTCTCCATCATCATCACCATCACATCATCACTAACTTAAGAGCAATAAAGAAAACAAACTTCATTATTGTCACCATCATTGTACGAAGTCACCTTGCGGTGACCTCAGAGATTTCCGACCGGTTACTAATGTTTTGATGAAAACGCACGCACACACTCACGCAATCACGCACGCAGGTACGCACGCACGCACGCACGCACGCATGCACGCACGCAACACACAGTACGAGGGGGACTAATAATATACGAAACTTCCATGATCACCATCATCTTCATCAGTATCTTTTCCTTTTCTACATCTCACGCAGTTCTTCCTTTTGTCTATTTCTCGCTCTAACTTCTCTTGTCCACTTCATCTCCTCTCTCTCTCTCTCTCTGTCTCTCACTTTAAAGCCAAGGAATGACAATCTGTGGACATCTTGGACACCGATCCTGACACTTTATAAGTGAGAAGAGTGTTATCTATCCATCTGTTAGGCACTTTATATCACACACACACACACACAATTACACACACACACAAACACACACAGGCACGCATGCGCACACACACACACACACACAGCATACACACACAGAGATACACATCATCCTCACATACGACATCCACACACAGCATCCACACATATGCACACAGCATCTACACTGACACAGATAATATCGCTTTACATACGGCACACACACACACACACACACACACACACACACACACACACACACACACACACCATTAAGTGACAAGAACAGCCACAATAAGAACACCAGCAACAAGAGCATTACCAACAACAACACCGACACTAACAACACCAACAAAACAACAACAGCACAACAACGGACAATAGGAGAAACGAGTAGATATGATTCAATACTGAATACCTTACAAATGAGATAAGCCATGTATCATAATTGTACTCAGACATTATTCTTTTATTATCTAACATAACTGTTTCTCTTTTGTATTATTACATAGGAACCGTCTGTCGAATCTATCAGGCTTGCAAGCAGTGCCCACCAACAGCGAGATGTGTCCGGCCAGATCTAATTCCTCTTTTAACTGATACTATCTGTCAGCGAGCTGGTCTTGACGAGGCTGTGCTCACGCAAAAACCTGGCAGTTTGATCCTTTCACCTCAGACATGTCGCTCCGCAGAGGCCAATGGCTGCGCTCTAAGATCTACCTGTGTTACGCGGTTTGCAGGACGACCTCAGTGCTGCTTCGGGTTCTCGAGAGCCGTTGGACTCCCAGGTCAAGGTTATCGTACTAAACTTGGGATCTGTCCGGGGCCTGGATGGGGATCTATAATACTTGGATGTGTCGGTGTCCCTTGTGCGTCTGATACTACATGTCCAGGTCTACAGTTGTGCTGCCCTAATCGGTGTGGCAAATACATGTGCACCAGTCCGGTCATTTTACAGTCAGGGGACAGCAGTCTATGGGCATCTTAGACACTAACCCAGTTACATGTATTTAAAATTCAGAGGACAGCAGTCTATAAACATGTTATGCACTAGTCTAGTTATTAAAAATCAGGGAACAACAGTCTATGTACATCTTAAGCATTAGAGCAGTTATTTAAAAGTCAGAGGATGGCCGCCTGAAACACTAACTCAGTTATTTACTAAAGATCAGGAGATAGCAATCTATGGACATCTTAAATACTAGCCCAGCCATTTAAAAGTCAGAGGACAGAATACTATGGACATCGTAGGTACTAGCCCAGTTATTATAAAGTCAGGAACAGCAGTCTATGGACATCTTAGACGGAACCAGTCATGTCATTTAAAAGTGACGGGTTTAATGTATACAACTTTTAGGCCAGTCACCTCATTTTACAGTTAGAGACAACATCCTTTGGACATCATAAGCATCATTCTTGTCACTTTAAAGCCAAGGAATAACAATCTGTGGACATCTTGGACATCGATCCTGACACTTTATAAGTGAGAAGAGAGTGATTTATCCATCTGTTAGGCACTTTATATCCAGACAACAGCAGTCTGTACAGATATTGACACTGGATCAAAACGAATATCTGCAGACTCAATTCGGCCATCTGTGGATATAATCAGGTTTTGCCTGATTGTGAGATTTCTGAGACAGGTGCAAGACTAACTAATCAAAATATAATATTGAATTACAGTTAGCAAATTAAACATCAATTGTTTTATCACATTTTGATGTTATTTATTTTGATGTGAAACAAAATGGCCTTGTCTCGAATATGACTATGCATCATCAATTATCTATTTAAGATTAATTTTGCATTGATAGTTATTGTTTGTCAAAAATAAAATTTAAATCAACAGAATATTTCATCCTGTTTTTAAATTGTTATTATTTGTTTATTCTGTCCCCTACAAGTCGACTCAGTTATTTCTGGTCAAGTATGGAAATCCAAGACGGTTTAGCGTGGACTCAACAGGAGTGATTACATAACTTTAAAGAAATGATACGAAAAAGATATGAGATGGTGAAAAGACACAGAATATTAAAGCCATTATTATGACAAGCTTGGAAGAGATTTCTATCAGCCCGTAATAGATAATATTTTTGCTGGAGCTTAATGACAACATAGGTCATACTAAAACGGATATGTTTAATACTTCTACATCTGGAGCCACCAATGATCGTTGGACAGAAGAAGAATTAGATAAAAAGGGGAGAAGAAAGGGAATAAAAATATTTCATGTAATGATGGTGGAAAAAAAAGAAGAAAGAAAGACAATGCGGAAGAGGGAAACGATTATGAAGAACAAGGAAAGAAAAACAATGCTGGTGATGAGGGGGGGGGGGGCGAGACAAAAAGGAAGAAAAAAGGAAAGAAGAGAGGAAATGAAGAGGAAGAGAAGGGGAGGAGGAAGATGATATCTCGACACGATATAGGAGACATAAATTGCTCATCAGTCAAGACACTGGTGCACCAGGAAAAGTTACATCCAGATTCTTGCGTCAAAGAAAAAGTAAAGCAAACAAACAAACAAACAAATAAATGAAAACAAAGTACATGATAACATACTCACAATATATATAATACATAAATGAATTAAGAGAAAAAGGGACAAAAAGCGGGGTGATCTCCCGAGGAGGCTGAAAGACGTAACCAAGCCGTAAAGACAAAAACAAAAAAAAGGAATAAAGAAACACAGAGACAAAAACCAAATCAGCTTGAAAAAAAAAAATCCAATGATAAACTTCGACTCTTCTGGCACTTACGGTTGTTGTCAACTTTTCTGAAACAAATTAATGGCCATTCTCATGTTTAGAGGGGGGGGGGGGGGGGGGGGGGGGGGGGGGGGGGGGGGGGGGGGGGGGGGGGGGGGGGGGGGGG